>JAXGGA010014066.1:0-33204 GCA_038373865.1 Uloborus plumipes
ATGTTGTGTTTTAGTCCTTTAAATAGGCTTGTTCACTTATACGTCCCTCTCACTTATGCGCCTTTTTCTGTTGGTCCCTAGGGCAGGCGCATAAGTGAGAATTCACTGTATAACTAATGCATTGTTGAATTTAATACTTTAAACGGATCTATATATTATGGTTTTCTTAGGGCCATGCTCCACATCGACGTAAAGCAGAAAAATTAGGCAGAAGCGTAAAATTTATTCAATGGTGTTCCTATGGAAAGTACCCGGATTTTCGGTTTCTGCCTTCAGTTTCGGTCGCGTTTTACGCTGATGTGGAGCATGGCCCTAACACTTAATTCGTTACCTATGTATTTCAAGGCGGGAAAATTTAATATTGTGTATTGGATTTTATTTTTAGCACAATATAGTATAAGCAATAGTTACTTTTTCTATTTCGACTTTTCACCGAGAAAACTAAAATAAAAAAAACTCTGCCCTATTTTTTTTTCATTTATCTGTTCATTTTTTTGTTTTTACGATTAACAGTTCTCGGAAGTCTAAAAATGTGTGGATAAAGATAATATTTAAACGTATCTTCTCAAAATTTTCTTCCTCAAAAAGTGAAAAAAATATAATAACGTTCGAAAGTATATCACTATTCAAATTTGGAAATAAAGACAGTATTTTGAGTCGAATTTCCCTGTTTTGTTTTATCCATTACTTCTCATAACAATCTTTTACGCGTGAAATTAAACAAAACTAGATATCGCACAAAACTAGATTTCAAAATAAAATATCGGGTAACGGGAATCTCCTAGGGATATTCTTTCAAATAGTCTTTAGTAAGAAGAGAAATTAGCTGTAGAAACGTATTGCGTGAGGTTTTGTATTTTCAAGTGAAAGGAAAAGTATCGCTGAAACAGTCAGAGTAGTTTTGGAATCTATTTAGTATTCATTTGCTGAGCTGCTTGATTAATCAAGTCTAGATTTTGGGTAAAAAATTATTAATATTTGTAAAAAAAAGTCTTAATATTGATTTAATAAAATAGTCACCGTGGTTATTGTCTCATTAGGGGAAAAGTTTTATTCCAAATTGTAAGCATAAAAATAAAATGAAACTTAAAACTGGATCTTGGTAAGTGCATTTCATGAGCTAATTTTAGTGCTGACTAAGACACATTTTAACAATGAACAAATATCTAGTTTACTTTAACCAAACTCGTAAGCATATATTTGTGCATCCATAAAAACGAATATTTAGTTTACTTTAACCAAACTCGTAAGCATATATTCGTGCATCCATAAAAACAAATATTTAGTTTACTTTAACCAAACTCGTATGCATATATTTGTGCATCCATAAAAACAGAAAAATAGAAAATACTTATTATGATACTGGGAATTATTGTAAAAATTCCATTATCCCCAGTGGACACAGAAAACCAGCTGAATTAAATTTGAACTTTATTTCCTTGATGGTAGAACAAGTTGCAGGATCCATCGCAGTCAAGATGATTTCAAAATGCCGCAACGAAGACGTGAAAATAAACATGGGCAGACACAGTCAGTAGAGCAGCAACACAACGTAGAGCTCAGCAAAAACCCCACAGCGAAAGCCGACGAACAAGTCCACGCAAGTTTGTATGTTGCTCTAGCTACAAATTTGCATAAATTCGCTGGCAGCATTCACATACCATTCACACTAGACTTAAAAATAATTATATTGGCATTTTATTTCGGGATTAAGGATCGAAAAATGTCAATTTTTTTAATGCTTTTTTTCATACATACGTATCTTTTTAAACATAATAGCATCATTCGCATGAAACATTTCCTACAAATAAATGTAAAAATATCTATTTAAATAAATGAGTAATTTCTGGATTACAGATCAAAAAATGTTATTTTTTATGCTTATTTTCATACATACATATCTTTTTAAACATAATAGCATCATTCGCATGCAACATTTCCTAAAAATAAATGTAAAAATATCTATTTAAATAAATGAGTAATAAATGAGTATTTACCTGTAAAGTTGGCTTTCTGTATGGCAGAAATCATTATACTTTGGAGTTGGCGCCTACTCTGATCTTAAATCTACAGCTCAAAACACTGTATAGTTATGTTATCTAGTAGCAACAATAGTAAATAAAAACATCCGAAACCATAAAAGGGACATGTGAAATAATTCGGGAAAGACTGGTTGTGCAGTGTTAATTTTCACAGTGCCCGAGCTACACTCGGGATGAGCCAGAATGGAACATTTCGCTTGCTCGAGTCCAGCTCGGGAAAAGCCGGAAAGAGGTTAAATTTACATGTTTTCGAGTTTTGGAGCGACAAGAACATACTTTTTGCTAACACAAATATCACATACACTTGTACACAAATATACTTGAAAATAGGCTACTTATTTAGCATCGCAAAATAGCAAAGCTTCCGAATAATCTTAAAAGAAAAGATACCATAACTCCCTAAAATCATCTTGGGAAAGATTTTTATAATGTGCTTATTTCTTTATTACATACTATGTTTTGTTACAAAAAAAGTATCAACTTGATTCGTTGTCGAAAAGGCGAGAAACTGATTCTCCCAAGAGATGCATCGGTATCGTATTCATCACTGTCACTCCCATTAATAGAATGTAGCTTCAGATGACATGCCTAACCTTTTGATGACATAGATTCAATGCCTCTGTGCACCGTCTTTTTACTGGTACTTCCTTTGTAGATAATTAATTTGTTTTTCGTTTTTATTAGTGCAGTGTCTTTAAGCTACATTTGTTCTGGATTTCTTTTATAAAAAATAATTTAAGAATATGCTATTTAAAGTTTTTCGTCAGTAAAAAATGAATTAACCTCAGAAAAAACCTTATGTCATACCCCGTGAGATTTTTTGGCCAAAACATTTTACCGAGTCTCTAATCCTTCAAATTTAATGATCAGAGGTGGCAAAAAATGGGAAGCAAGATGCATAAATTCGTTAACGCTCATGATTGCATATCCGTCATTTAAGGGGGTCAGAGGAAGTCATTCCCAACACCCGACTTTGAGAAATCAGTGTAAGTAGGCGTGATTTTTGTTGTTTTTCGATAAAATTGCATTGTTTGCACCCTTTCACACCCCCACCCTGGAAAAACGTGAAATGACGGGCCTGCGTGAGGGGAAGGGTTGCATGGTTATGCAGCATGTAAGAGATACCTTGGGCTTTCGTTAGGCTTTGAGTACCCTGGGGAAAATTAAATTCTTTGTGCAGTTTCGCACAGAAGATCAACTTGGATCCTCCATAGAAACTAGGAGTCAAAACTATATGCAAGATTGAACTTCAGTTCTTAATAGTGGTATATGGAAATCTGGATGCCATATCAAAGGATTCAAATAGGTCGCAAAAGTATAAGGGCAGCCCCACTGGAAAGGGAAAAAAACTTAGCAGATAGCGCAATCTACACTAAAAAATATTGTTTTTACAGTATAATACAGCTACTATTATAGTGATTTCACAATAGTGAACTGTAAACTTGCTAGTTTACAGTAATTAAGTATAAAATTGCTAATTTTATAGTAGTAAAATTTCTAGTTTTACAGCAATAAACTGTAAAATAGCTAGTTTTACAGTTTATTACTGTGCTTTTACAGTTTTGAACTGAAACTTCTTGTTTCAGTATTATACTGTAAGAACAACAGCTAATTTTTTGCAGTGTAATGATTTTTTTACAAGCCTCTTGCGACCAGACTTCCCGGCTTAAACATGTCTTCAGTCAGTGTATTTTAAAGATGCAGAAAATAGTCAGCGTATATTCCGTATGCTTATACGGCGTATTAAGTATCCCTTAAAAACAAAATGGCTACCAAGTTTGAAAGTTTAAACTTTGCTCGTTGCTACGTAAAGTTTAGGGGGACTTTTCGACTTAACCCATTAATGCCTGACATTTTTTTCCCAAAGATATTTTGTATACTGATTACAAACTGTGTTAATGGAGAGGAAAAATAATTTTAAAAATATTGTGTAAATTTTTTTTTAATTAAGGAAAGAAAAGTCGTCCCTTAAAAGTTACGATAGACCACATAGGGTACATACTTTTTTTACTGAAATTGTTTTCTGCCTACGATATAATATTTAAAAAGACATTTTATAAGAAGAAGTAAAATCAGCAATTAACATAAACTGGGAAGCTGGGAATAACTTTGAAAACTTAGCTTTTTTTCATGATTGTGAAAGAGGTCCTTTTTTATAAAGATCATATTCAAACTGCTACAGAACACACTTTACATTGGTTATGTGCTGCAATCTGTTCATAACGAATTGAAACAATATCAAGGTACTCATTGAACACTATTGTTTGGTTGAAATGATCATTTTGGGGAAATTCAGACCCTTTGGACCGTCCCTAAAAAGGGACGCTAGTCATTAATGGGTTAATCCTCCTTTTTTCTTGCTTGTTTTAATAGAGGTAAATTCTACTCTGCAAATGTTTTTTAAAGCAATCACAGTTGCTTATTGCTTTCACTTGCCCGTCGTTGATGTTCCTTTGACTTTCAGTTACAAGATGCAAATAATTTCTAATTTAAGTTTTTTAATGTTATTGAGCCATCAGATTGTTGGGATTTGCTTCAAATTATAATAACACATTTTTTAAAAAATACAATGCAGTTATATTTTGAAACATTACATATCTTTTCACTACATCTTTACACCTACATTCATACTGTTATGTTTCTATTTTAATTCAAGATTACTTTGGAATTTAAAAATAACTGCAGGCAATGGCATTATTAAGCCTTTCTGTGTTTAGTAATAAATGAATCAGTTTTACAATTTTTCATTCCTAATGGACCATGGAGACATGTTTCCCGAATTTTATAAAATTTGACAGATATGTTATTTCCGTGGCCCTTTAATGCTTTTAAATAAATAAAAAAATCATACTCAACTGCATAACTTACGGCCTTTATAGGGTTAAGCGAAGCCGTGACATTTTTAATGAGGTTGAAGTAAGTTGTGCGAGAATATATTTTTTGAAATGAGTTCTTCTCTGAAATATAAGTACTTCCGCTGAACGTATCGATCAGTGATCAGCCCTCAAGATCAGAATTCAAATGAGGAAACTTACCATAAGGCGATGGTAAGTGTTTCGCGTTTAAGAATATGACGCTTAAAAGTTTTCCCCCAAGTCTTAATATACTTCCTGAAATTCGAGTAATTTTATAATATTAAGTGCTTTAAAATGTGGTTCCAGTGCTTTTTGCGGTATTGGAAAACGTTTTGGAATAATCTGTTTCTTTACAATTAAGTAACTTCTTGATAAGATTAGGATACTAAAGTTTTAAAATTAATTGTTAAATTTATTACAATATTTGTAAATATTCATGTCTAAATAATTTTATGTGGGTTTCGCAAGAAAAGAATTTTTGTATTTTTATCAACACCTTCGGTGCTTAACTGTTTCCTTTTTAGACATATCGTTCCAAAACAGAAGCGTAGTTTCAAAAATTAATTTTATGTAAAAATCAAAAAGATAAATTAAATTCTGCAGTCAAAAGTGCTTCAAGAATTTGGACGTTGACAATAAAAATGATGTAAATGCCAAAATTTTTGAAACTGTTCTTTTTCACTGAAAATAATTCTATCGTTACTATTTTAGCGACTTCAAAAGAGAGGCAAGTACCTAGCTCGCTTCGTTTAATTTCAAATGTTGTGAGACGATGTTGAATATTGATTTCGATATTGGACCGTCGAATCCTTTTGTGTTTAATTCAAGGCACCTAATTTTCAATTGTATTTGAATCGGTGAGTGCAAAAACAACGTCAATCAAGAACGTCAAATTGTTCAGGAGAGAGAAAGAAACGTCTTAATTCTAGCATTGTTTCTATGGTCAACATTCAAATAACAGGCCCCGCAAAGTGGTTCGAGGGCAGAAAAAATAGGCATTTCAAAGTTTGAACATAGACAAATTTTAATGCTGTAATTACTTAGCCCTTGAGTTGCAGTAATATACTCCATAATATTTATTTGGAAAAAAAATAGCATATTACCGAAAATAGGCCAAGAACGTTGAAAAATTACGTTTTTAATTAATTTTGGATGTGACCCTATACTGCAGTTTTAATTCATACGTTCAGTAATCCGAACTTGAATTTATAAAAACTCATTTCACATTGGTCTTTCACATAGGATGCATGTTACATCAGAAATAAAAATTAAAATTAATAAAAATTTAAGATTATCTGAAGTGAAAAATAACAATTGCAAAAAAAAAAAAAATATGAAATTTATTGAGATACTTTTATCGGCGGCTTCCGGTGAGCTTAAAGCTCTATTGGCAAATAGTTTGAACCTACCTGTAACTAAACAAAAACATTTTAGCTGTGACCACCTGCGACTGTGGGCGTGGCAGATGTTTTCATTTGAATCTCACTATTTCGAAACACCAATATAGTAAACTAAAAAAAAAACATTTCGTGGTATAAAGGGGACAAATTGATTTTTATCAAAGAGATTGGCCATCAAATTTGACGTATTCCCAAAAAAATCTGCACCTCAAAGCCAGACTAACGTAAATCACATTTTCACTACTTCTCAAGGAGAGCGATCTACACGTTTACACTCTAGGGATTTTTTCCGCTTTTTCCCCGTTTTGAACCACTGTGCCCCGTATCTTTCAAATTAGTATCCTGACTGACGTGATTTTTGATATCAACACGCATCTTGCCACCCACAGCAATTCGAAAACGAGTTTTCGATTATTTTTTTTTGACTGATAATGTTTTTGCTCTGGCCGATTCATTTATTTTATGCTTATTTTTAATTACAGCATTGCCTATTAACTAAACCTCATTTCCTTAAATTCGAAACTTAACAGTAATTTTTCAGTCAATACTATATTAAATGCAAAACAATGTACTAAAATAATGTAAACCGTTAAAAATAAATATCCACAGGCAAATCAACGGACTGCTAGAGAAAAATATATCCCAACGACATTACTCTTTCGTAATGTACTGAATAGCGTTCAGAAAAACAGTTAAGTGACACCAGAAAACTAGTTTTTTTTTTATAAAAGTAGTCATAATTAAAATAAATTTAGCGAAAAACATGACTAAACATTTAAACAAGTAGTCATTCTGTTTTACATCAACAAATGAGGTGAGCATCACCATTTTTGATTTTGATGAAAATGTGCATGTGCATTCCTTTTACTTTCCAGACCTCAAAAAAATAGTTATTTTATTTTAGAAAAATTTACCCTTTGGTATATAGGCCATTTTTGTTGTTGGCAACACCAAAAATGGGGCATTTGGATGCTTTGTCTTGTGAACTATGACTTTTTTTCTATTAAAGATTTTGAGTTCTAACATAGCTCATTGGAAAGCTAAGAAAACGATCTTTTTATATATGGTATCAATAAATTTCAGACTTACAAAAAATACTTAGTTTTTAAAGGTCAATTTTTTTTAAATAGAATGACTCAGTACTAAGACAAAATTAAAATATTGAAAAAGCCCAGACTCTGATTGCAGGCCTCATATTGAAACGAACTGCGCTGGTCAGAAAGCATTTATAAATTTAAATATAATTTATTTTCGAGAGGCCATGGTAAACACGAAAAAGGAAAGAAAATCCTTACCCGTTAATCTTGCTAGTCTCAAAAGCAGAGCATAGAAGGAAAATTAAAAATCTTTCCAAAATCCTTATACTAAAATCAATGACAAGTACTTTACTTTTAAACAAATTGAAATCGGCAACAAATAAACATTTTAAATCGTTGAGTTTTCTTTCCTTGTCGGACGACAATGACATCGGTTTCCAATCGCGTAAATAAAGGCTTAGCCGCATTTGCTAAAAAACGAGTTTATCATGATAGTTCCAAACACATTCTATCAGACGCAGAAAAATTCTTTCTTTCGTCACTATTGTTTTAAATTTTCAAGAAATGTTTGCACTTCATACTCGCAAAAAATGTTTTAAATTCTTCTAATAAATGTCTTCGTTAAGCAAGGTCATCCGAAGACGTGACCTAGCTAAGAATACTCTCACTCAAAAAAGAAAAACAAAGTTTTAGCTATTAGTTTTTTACTGAAAGGTTGGTGTTTAAAAAAAAATTAAATGCTTAAGAGTATTATAATATTTATTCTTTCTGATGAGAAACTCTGGAGATATTTTAGTTATGACTCCAATTTAACTATTACAGTACATGTATGATTTATACAAGCGTAGTTAAGTTTAATAGTGTTATAATACCTTTTGTTGAAAAATTAAGAAAAACAATTATTAATTAAATCAATTTGTTATTACATTATTTTTGTTATAAATTAATCATTAATTTTATATAGACTCAAAACCTTTCAGAACCATTTATGTGATGACTTCAAAAATGTCCAAGATTGTAAAAAAGCACCAAGAAAATCTTAGCAAAACATTTTCCCCTCTAAAAACTGAAAGCACAATCGCCGACAGGCTAAAATTAAAAATTTATATACATAGGAAAATATATTGTTAATTAAATATTGTTGTTTTCACTCAATAGAAATTTTAATGCGTATTAATTTTACTGGAATAAGCCATGTATAGTAAAAAAAAAACAGAATTTTTCTTTTTATAAAAATAAAAGCGAAGCATTTCCGTAACAGCAATACTTAAGTGTTTGAAAAAGACAAAGCTTTAAGGTTCTAAGAATAGAAAAGAAATCACGAGTCTTAAAATTTACGATGAATGCCAGTATTTTAAACTCTCTTTTTTATCCTTAATTGTCAGAAATAACTGCGTTTTTAAACAAAACTTCTTTGTTATCTTTTTCATTGCCCTCTCCGTAAAGTGCTTCATTTTTGCTTCGATATTGCTGCAACCATTTTGGAAATATCACCACCATTAAAGGTGTCGTTGGGCGGCATTAAAGAACCGAACTTTCTTCGAGAAAAACTCTTCACGGCATCAAAAATGATTGTTTTGCCATTAAAAATGGTCCGTCGATGCTGAATTCTTTTGAAACACGTAACCATGGAGATGTCATTACGTTAGCTATGCAGTTTTTAGAATGCCGAGGAGGGTATATGAACAAAGACGTGGACTGCTGCGGGATGCTGACTTCATAATAATGAACATATACACTGTAAAAAATAGATATTATTTTTACAGTATAATCAGCTCATTTCACAGTAATTTTACAGTAATAAACTGCAAAATTTCTAATTTTACAGTAGTAAACTGTAAAATTGCTATTTTACAGTAATACATTGTAAAATGGCTAGTTTCAGTTTATTACTGTGCATTTTACAATTTTAAACTGGAACCTCTGCTGCCATTATTATACTGTTAATTTTAAAGTATAATACAACTAATTTGTGGTAATATGCGAATTTTAGTTTATTACTAGCTGCCAGGGCAGCTAGATTAGCTTCCTGCGGCATGCTGATGCATAACGTCCCCCTTCTCTAACTTTTACCTCATTCTGAAGTTATATTATTTGATATAATTTTATGTTCATTCAATTTCAAGACATACCACGCACGTGGCATGGCGTTGCACGGGCACTTCGTGCCCTGAAAGTAGTGAGGGAAATGTCAAGAAACTACTCCCCGCCAAGGCGGCTCGCTAGCAGGCGCTTCACGCCTTTACTTTTTTCCTATATAAAAAAATCATTCGAATTATTGAGATGCTTCGCGTCTTCAAGATGGTGAGGAAAGTTTCAGTAAGTTCAGCTCGCTCAAAGGAAAAAAGCAGACATAGATAATTAGTTTTTAATAAAAGTAGATGGCTCTTCAACAAATAAATGTTTCAAAATACTACCAGTAGCTAGAGGTAAAAATTCTACGTAAGTGGCCCGCTTATGAGTTCCGTGTTTGATTTAGTTAAGCCTTCATTCAAAATTCTCATTATCATTGTTATCACTGTTTCATAGCAACGACGGTTTGCAAGAATGGATTTCATATTTAATCATTTATTAGGCTTAATCGCTTTAAACTTGACTACTTATTAATTGATATCTTCGCTAATTAAAATCGTATAATTATATAGATTGAAACTAATGAAGCTTGAAAAATTACCTATCTATCGGTACCTGGTTCGACTTTCAGTTCATTGGCGTTTAGGAGAAAGAAGCGTGACATAGAAAGATAGTTAGAAAGAAAGATAGTTAGAAAGATACTCAGTTTTTAATATAAGTAGACTAGCTGAGTGGCCCGGCGTTGCACGGGCTGTAATGTAGTGAAGGCAGTTTGAGAAAACTACTCGCCACCAAGGCGGCTCGCCTTTAAAGTAATGAGGAAAGTTTAAACAGTTTACTCGCCGTCAAGGCGGTTCGCCTTTACAGTAGCGAGGAAAGTTTCAATAAACTACTCGCCGCCAAGGCGGCTCGCCTTTAAAGTACCAAGGAAAAGTTTAATAAACTACTCCCCGCTAAAGCGGCTCGCTAAAAAGCTTTCCTGCATTAAAGAATCAATCGAAGTATTTGCACATGCTTCCTCAAAATAAAGACGATGTCAAGTAGCGCATACTTAGCACTCTCCCTAAATTACAAATAAAATTCCTTTCCGAAAACAATTATTTCCAAACCGCTTTCTTCCGGTAAAATTAATTGCAAAATTCTAAACGAAAGAGTTCTTTTAATATTTGGAACGAAGCCAGAAAAAGTCCCTTCTAAAAACAGCAATTGCAATTTTATTTAAAAACACATTTTCAAAATGGTACCTGAGAAAAAATGTCATTAATAATTAGAATAAAAACAATTGTTAGAACTTTGTTATAACACGTATTCAAAATGACAATGAAAAAAATAACACTCTTTCATTTTAAAAAGTTCAACTTAATTAACGTTTTAATTCAAAATCGCAACGGAAAGAAATAAATATCTTGGAATTTTAAATAGTTCAATAATTTAATTAACGTTTTAATTCAAAATGGCAACGGTAAGAAAAAATGTCTTGGAAGTTTAATCATTAATTAGGCTTAATCGCTTTAAATTTGACTACTTATTAATTAAACATTCGCTTTAAATTTGACTACTTATGGATCGCAGCCAGAAAAAGTCCCTTCTAAAAACAGCAATTGCAATTTTATTTAAAAACACATTTTCAAAATGGTACCTGAGAAAAAATATGTCATTAATAATTAGAATAAAAACAATTGTTAGAACTTTGTTATAACACGTATTTAAAATGACAATGGAAAAAATAACTCTTTCATTTTAAAAAGTTCAATTTAATTAACGTTTTAATTTAGGGCCGAATTCAAGTGAAACACCATTGCAGTCGCTTCGAGGCGATCGCATATTGCAACCGCTACTGTAAGTCGAATTCAAGTGAATTCGTTTCACTTGAATCCAAATTTTGGAATTTGCGATTGCATTGGTGAGTTGCGATCGTCCGTGTTTCACTTGAATTCCTGCCTTAAAATCGCAACGGAAAGAAATAAATATCTTGGAATTTTAAATAGTTCAATAATTTAATTGATGTTTTAATTCAAAATGGCAACGGTAAGAAAAAATGTCTTGGAAGTTTAATCATTTATTAGGCTTAATCGCTTTAAATTTGACTACTTATTAATTGATATCTTCGCTAATTAAAATCGTATAATTATATAGATTGAAACTAATGAAGCCTGAAAAATTACCTATCTATCGGTACCTGGTTCGACTTTCAGTTCATGGGCGTTCAGGAGAAAGAAGCGTGACATAGAAAGATAGTTAGAAAGATACTCAGTTTTTAATATAAGTAGACTAGCTGCCAGGGCAGCTAGATTAGCTTCCTGATGCATAACGTCCCCCCTCTTTAACTTTTACCTCATTCTGAAATTATATTATTTGATATAATTTAATGTTCATTCGATTTCAAGACATACCACGCACGTGGCCCGGCGTTGCACGGGCACTTCGTGCCCTGAAAGTAGTGAGAAAAAAAATTTAAAGAAACTACTCCCCGCCAAGGCGGCTCGCTTACAGGCGCTTCACGCCTTTACTTTTTTCCTATATAAAAAAATCATTCGAATTATTGAGATGCTTCACGCCTTCAAGATGGTGAGGAAAGTTTCAGTAAGTTCAGGTCGCTCAAAGAAAAAAAGCAGACATAGATACTCAGTTTTTAATATAAGTAGATGGCTCTTCAACAAATAAATGTTTCAAAATATTACCAGTAGCTAGCGATAAAAATTCTACGTAAGTGGTCCGCTTATAAGTTTCGTGTTTGATTTAGTTAAGCCTTCATTCAAAATTCTCATTATCATTATCACCGTTTCATAGCAACGACGGTTTGCAAGAATGGATTTCATATTTAATCATTTATTAGGCTTAATCGCTTTTAATTTGACTACTTATTAATTGATATCTTCGCTAATTAAAATCGTATAATTATATCAATTGAAACTAAAGAAGCTTGAAAAATTACCTATCTATCGGTACCTGGTTCGACTTTCAGTTCATTGGCGTTCAGGAGAAAGAAGCGTGACATAGAAAGAAAGATAGTTAGAAAGAAAGATAGTGAGAAAGATACTCAGTTTTTAATATAAGTAGATTGTGCATTTTTCAGTTTTAAACTGGAACTTCTTCTGTTAGTATTATACTGTTGTTCTATAGTAATATTAGTTAATTTATGGTAATATTGCAAATTTTACAGTAATAAACTGTAAAATTGCCAACTCAAGTTTATTACTGTGCATTTTACAGTTTTAAACTGGAACTTCTTCTTTCAGTATTTCATTGTTGTTTTTATAGTAATATCAGCTAATTTATGGTAATATTGCTAATTTTACAGTAAGAAACTGTCAAACTTGCTACTTTTACATTGATAAACTGCAAATAAGTACACTGTTAAAAATGTCCTGAAAATAACAGAAAAATATACGGCAGCTGAGTTGCCGGAGTTTTTCCGTTTCGTTAATTATATTTCCGTGATTTTGAAAAAGCTTCGTTCGTCATTTTTCCGTTCCTCATTTTTTTTATTTCTTAATTCTCCGTTCTTCATTTTTCCGGTTTCCCGCTTATACACCTATACGCTTAAACTTATCCGGCTTATACGCCGAACATTTCGTCAAATTGAAGAAACTACTTTCGTCACTTTTTTGAGGATGAATTTCGTCAAAGGTAACGAAATACTTCTTCATCCCAGTTTCGTCAAAAAGACAATCATTTTCGTAGTTTTGACAGCATTAATGCCGTTACATTAGTTTCACTGTAGCTGAGCATGTTAGATTATTCAATGTTTAAGTATTTATTTTTTTTTATTTTATTTGATATTTTGTCATTATCGATCAAATCATAACTTTATGATCTTATAGCTAAAATTTCTCTCTTTTTATATGTAGTCTCTATCCAGCCAATGTTCTTCAAAGTAATCTCAAATTAAAACAAAATGGCTTCACAAAATATATCACGACACAACTGACACGAATTAAATTATACGTTCTAACACGATGTGTTTTAGAAAGCAATGTCTTCAAACCAAAGACTAATAAAAATGGGAAGAGTACAAGGTCCGCGTCTCTCCGTCTCTCACACGGAGCTCTAATACGCATATACTAATTCACAACGGCTCTCGTACTTTGACCAATGAATCATAGCTAATGCAGAAACCATAAAGACGGGAAAATTCCGTTTTTGTTTCTCCAACTCGGTGATTCACGGAATATTTCTGTTTCTTTAAGGAAAAGATACGTTTTGAAGCGAAAACGGAAACTTTCTGTTAAAATCAGGAAAAAACTTCCTGAAAATTCAGGTTTTTTTTTAACCGTGTAGTTTTAGCGTTTATTACTGTGCATTTTACAGTTTTAAACTGGAACTTCTTCTGTCAGTATTATATTGTTGTTTTTATAGTAATATCAGTTAATTTATCGTTATATTGCTAATTTTACAGTAATAAACTGTCAAACTTGCTAGTTTTACATTGATAAACTGCAAAATAACTAGTTTTAGCGTTTATTACTGTGCTTTTACAGTTTAAACTGGAATCTCTGTTGCCAATATTATACTACAAAAACAACAGCTTATTTTTTACAGTATACATATAATGTAGTATTTGATCGTAAGACGGAAATTGTTTTTTTTTTTTTTTTTTTTTTTTTTTTTTTTAAGATCAAGTTCCTTTTCCACATTTTAAAAATTTAGAGATCTACTAATGTTTGTAAAAGTATGTTTTTTTCATACTAAGCTTATATGTAGTTCACAAACTTTATACAATTAGCGTAGAGCATGCAGGACGGAGTGAAGGCGAGGCAAAGTGAAATAGTTCATTCCGTTTACTTATGCTATCATTCATTAAACTTCTTGCGTATTCATTTATTCATTATTCATTTCGTTCCTTCACTTAATGATTCGCTTATTTTCCTATTCATTCTCTATTTCATTCATTATTTTTTTTTCTCATGTACTAATTTAAGCAGTTATTTATTCCTGCATTCATTGTTTCCTTATCCACTCATTCTTTTACTTACTCATTTGTTTGAGGGAAATATTTTAAGTTATGAAATATAAAAGCATTTCCTTAGAAAAAATATTTCATTTTGCGCTTTGCCGCATGAATAATAGGAGGAAAAATGTCTTTTTTCGTTTGAAGGCACAAATAATTGGCCAAAAATAAAAAAACAATCTTCCAATGCAAGTTTCATTATAAAATACATAGCTCTTTCTTTGTGTAGTGTATTTTATGGAAAAAAAAACTCCCTATTAAAAATAGTAAGTTGTCTTAGTGACTAGCCCCACATTCCCCTACATTTATAGAAAATAACAGCGGTCTATTCTATCTCATTGTCTATTCAACGTTACTTTCTCCTTCTTTACTAGAGCTTGCATCAAAATTATCGCTATTCTCCTCAGAAAAAAATATGTTTATGATATTTTGACAGTTTCTGATTCTTCTATCATGCAAAAATTCCAAGTCATTCGTCATTTTTCTGAAAACTCACGGAAGATATATATCATAAGTCGGGTGTAGTCTTACAACTCTGTATTTTCCTTCAGTTTTGCTTAGCAAAACTTCAAACCAGAAATAGAAGATTTTTCAAACTTTGGTCTCTGAGCACATCAACAGGCATTTTTGCAATCCATCAACGTCCACTGTAGTGAAAGAGTAGAGGGTAAATCATATGAATTTTTAAGCTGTTGAAGTCGAAAAGTTTTATAAATATTCTAAGCAATTTAAATCATATTAGGAGTTGAACGGGATAGTTTACTAAAAAGTAATACATAGCGTGATAATTTATTTAATTTTCAGCTGTGCCCAGGGAAAAAATGAAAACGAACTAAACGAAACTTCAGCTTCAATCTTGAGATAAATGTACATTTCATAGTGTTCAAAGGGAAATATTGCCTGCGATTTCATTTTTAATTTTTATGTTGAGCGGCTGTTTTGTGGCATTTGGTTTTTTTAAGCATTCATTTGCTCCGGCAATTTTATAGGACAAAATGCAGGATGAAATTCTAAGTTTTACGACCAGTTAGTTACCGATATTTTAACCTTCTTACTTCGTTATTACTTTTTAGAGTTTATAGAAACTTCGAAAAATATTTCATCTGCATACAACAGGAAATAAAATAAAGAAATGATTAAAACGCTATTATTCTATTTTTGTTATTATTATTATTATTATTATTTTTTTTTTGCATTGCTTTTTTAGAAACAAGTTTTAAATTTTAAATTAATATGTTTGTGTTTACTATGCATTACAATCAATCACGATTTGTTTTAAAATACCTAGCAGTAGTAAAAACTTATTAAATTATAAAATGTAGGGCAGAGAGGAAAAAAACATTTATTTTAATTTTTTAATTGCTGTTCAGCTGAAAACTTAGTTTGAAATAATTACAAAAAAAATCATAGTTTCTTTGAGACTTGTTAAATTATCTACAGTGGAGTACGGTACTACTTTCTGGCTGAAAAGGTCTAGAAAGAAGCACCCGAATTATAAAGTATTAACAAAAACACTCGCCAAGACACGAGTATAAACCATCTGGCTTATTTATGATCATTACGTGACTCCAGAGTGCTACAGTAAGTGAGTTTTGGGGCGAATTATGCCCACTAAATATTAAACTCCAACACGAGTATACTCGTACTTGAAATACGGAAAGGTAAAATATTTCACAGGCAAAAATAGGTAGTAATCATTTTGAAGCACGTTGAATGCTTATACAAAGTCTTGGAAGAAACGAAACAGTTCATCTTAATTGCACGTGGAGACATGAAATGTTTTACTTTCAGAAAAATTGGCTACAGTATGAAAATTTTCATACTGTAAAAAAGTCAAAAAATGTATTTTTTCCTGTGCATTTTTTGTAAAAAATTCGCCTCAAAGGACTTAACTGTTCTGTTAAGACAAAGAATAGAGTATGACATTGGCAAAAAAATATTTCAATATGTTGTTGGCAGAGGAAGTTATGACCGTTTGAATATCGGTAAAATATGACATTTTTTATATTTCGGCCTTACGCAACTAAAAGCACGTTGGACTTTACTCGGTTATTTATACATTATTTTAAAGTGCTTATACTGGTCTTTCAAACGACACTATCTTTGCCGTGCCAACTGAAATGTACCAGCTGTTTTTGGACCTCAAAAACGCTAAAAAACGTCAAAAATGCCTTGTTTTGAGGGCCTTCACTGACCTTACGGCAACAACTTACCACAAATTTAACATTCATTTTCAACCTTCTATATTCCATATACAAAAAGAAAATTGCAGTTTAACAGTTCCTGGTAAGAGTTTTGGCTCACAGCAATTTCCATGTCTTGAAAATCCGCTTAATTTTTGATGCCGCACCTTCAACTTTAGGGGTCCATAAAAACTAAACAACTCAACTTTAGAGCAAAACATTCTGGATTTGGTCTTTCAATAAGATAATAAACATTACGTAATTTTTGGGAGAAAATCTGAGAGGTCATGAATCACCTCATAGGGGTAGGCGTGACAGTTTCTGAGATTCTTGCTCTTAACTATTTAAATTGAGAGAAGCCTCAGAAAACCACGCGAAGCAGGGACAATATCAAACACAAAATTAGCTATGAAGAGGAAGTTGAGACGAGGCATTAAACAATGATTTGGGTGGAAGAAAACCCTTAAAAAATTAGGGATTTTATGTGGAAGTTTCAACTAAAATTGGAATTAAAAAAAAAGAACCACCTGTCAATTTTCTTTCTAACTGGTCTCTTGATGTGCCCAGTGAGGTGAGGACACAAGCACATTGTGAATTTTTTAGCGAAATTGGACGGGTAGTTTTTGAGTCTATAAAGGACATATATGCAAGATACATACATTTATTGTCATATATAAAGATTCTCTACTTATCACATATTTCAAAAATAAGTATTAAATATATAACTTCAACACCAACTATTGGATGATTTGATTTCAGCCGTTGCTTTGGAATTAATTACACTGTAAAAGCTTCTCTTGCAACATTAAAACTGTAAAATGTTTGCTTATAACAATGTTACTAAGATATACTATATAGCATTCGTTTTTGATAGAACAATGAAGCAAGATTTTTGACGCGGTCGTATATTTTACGAAGGAACAATTCCAAGGGGACATCTAACATCTAATATCTCTCAAATTTTGTACTGTTTCCAGAAATGCACTACATTTTACTTGTCGACATTTTAATAGTAGTATCTGAAACTATTTTTCTTCTCTCATTTTATGTTAGTGATTTATTTGTCTTTAACTACTAAGGTCTCTGGCTAACTTTGTGTTACTCAGAAGTTTTGTTTTTACAAAGAAACATTTTATTTCGTTTTAGGATTAGCCAGAAAAAGAACTTTTGTATCATTAATCTTCCTTAGACAATAATCAAAATGTGTTCAGGTATTTTACTCTACCATAAACCTTAATATTGTAGTTAACCAAGAGTTCAGACCAACTAAAACTAACATTTATTTTGATTTACTCCCAAAAGTTAAATTTAATCCTTGCACTGGTTTGAACAAAATTTACGCTTTACACTTTTTTTTCGTTTCATTTTATATTTTATTCCTGTTATTCTTTTGAGAAATATTGGTTTCGAATTCTAATTGCTGAATTCTTGTTTTTTGTGTTGACTGAGATAAATAGTAGAAATTAAATCAATTGAAGTTTTAATTGTAACTGCCTTTTCCCAAATGAGTTTTTTTTGCTTTGTTTATCTTCAAGTTTCGTTTAAAATAAGTGTTCTGGAATGCAGTTACCGTGATATTCAAATCAAATTAACAAATAAACATTTGGGCTGAATTGGGAATTCCAATCGCAATGTTAAATGGAAAACAAATACACGTATATTTTAGGGAACACGTGTTTCTGAATTAAAACAAGTTAAAGGAAATTAAAGTTGAGGCATACGTTTTTTTTCTGGAAATACTTAGAGCCAATTAGTCATTTATACCAGTCTTTTTAATCGTTTTTTTTAGCTTACGTACTATTAAAAATTAGAGAAAATGTTCATGGACCCGTAACACGTTCTTATTTTCTCTTTAAAAATACCTTGGTATAAGAACTTTTATTATTTTAAGCAAAAGATTTTACCTACCTCGTCCTTTCAACCTTTTCCAGCAGGAACAAAGAACACATTGTCAATGTATTCTTTCGTAGTGTTGCAAAGCTTGATAGGACACTACTTTCTTTTACGAACGGTTTAATCACCGATATTTTTAAGGAAGTAAAGAAATACGTAAGTGTGCTCATGTACGCGCCTTAGAAGCAATACGTTTTTGATGTGTAGGTGAGAGGGGGGGCACATGTGAACAAAAATGCCCTTTTTGTAATTTTTTATTATCTTTATATATATCGTTATATATTGTTTACTACACAATACGATTATACACGATTTGTTTTAAAATACATAGCACTAGTAAATACTTATTAAATTATAAAATGTAGGGCAGCGAGGAAAAAAGCATTTATTTTGCTTAATTGCTGTTCCCCTGAAAATTTGCAGTTGGGAATTCTTGAAAAAAAATCAGTTTTTTTAAGACCTATTTATATTATCTACTGTGGAGTGCTGTAAGAACAATCCCCCGAGCTATAAAGTATGAACAAAAAACTCTCGCCAAGACACGAGACTAAGGCAGGAATTCAAGTGAAGCAGGCTATCGCAAATTGCAATCGCTACTGAAAGTGAATTACATTCGAACGTTTCTTGATAAAAACATCGTGACGTTAGCGTGACGTTTGCTTATGAAAAACGAGCTGGATAAAACGTCACAGCCTACTTGGCGAATAAGAGGAGATCGCTGACTGCTTGTGAGCTCTTATTGGCTCCACCCGTAGTGACATCAGTGCGATTAGCATTTATAGCGATTGTAACTTATCCAAATTAGGGAATTTGTGATTACAATGGTGAGATGCGATCGTCCGTGTTTCACTTGAATTCCTGCCTCAACCATGTGGCTCATTTATGATCATTACGTGACTCCAGTGTGCTATAGTAAGCGAGTGAAGTTCTCGCTTACTACTTTGTAGCCTTCTTTAGGGTGAACCATGACCACTAAATATTAAACTTCTTACTTCACCACGAGTATACTCGTGCTTGAAATACGGAAAGGTAAAATATTTCGCAGGCAAAAATACGTATTAATCATTTTGAAGGACATTTCATGTTCAAAACAAAGTCTTGGAAAAAACGAAGCAGTCCTTCTTAATTGCACGTGAGACGTGAAATGTTTTAGGCAGGAATTCAAGTGAAACAGGCGATCGCAAATTACAATCGCTACTGGAAATGAATTACATTAGAACGTTTCTTGATAAAAACATCGTGACATCAGCGTGACGTTTGCCTATGAAAAACGAGCTAGAAAAAAGGTCACAGCCTAATTGGCGAATCAGAGGAGATGACTGGCTGCTTGTGAGCTCTTATTGGCTCCCCCCGTAGGACGTCAGTGCCAAGTTAAGTTGATGATAATGTAATTCACTTCCAGTAGCGATTGCAATTCGAAGCGATTGCAATGGTATTTCACTTTAATCACTGCCTTACTTTCAGAAAAAAATGGCTACGGTATGAAATTTTTACCGTACAATTTTTTAGGAGGTGCCTTTCATCTGAAGATCAGTATCAATTTTTATTCTATATCTAGCTGCGTGACCCGTCGTTGCACGGGCTTTTCAGAAATAAAAGCAATGTCAACTAGCGCATGCTTAACACTCTCCCTAAAGGACAAATAAAATTCCTTACCAAAAACAATTACTCCTAAACCATTTCTTCTTGTGAAATTAATTTCAAAATTCTAAGCGAAAAGATTGTTTTAATATTTGGATTGCAGCCAAAAAAAGTCCGTGCTAAAAACGTCAATTAAAATTTTATTTGAAGCACATTTTCAAAATGACAACAGAAAAAAATAAAAAAAATTCCGAACTAAAAACAATTGTTAGAACTTTGTTGTAACACGTATTCAAAATGGCAGCGGAAAGAAATGTCTTGGAATTTTAAATAGTTCAAAAATTTAATTAACGTTTTAATTAATATCTCAGCTAATTAAAGTCGTATTTTATTAAGTCAGAAAAAAATTTCGAACTAAAAACAATTGTAAGAACTTTGTTGCTTTGATATTAATTACATTGTGAAAGTTTCTCTACCAACTTTTAAACTGTGAAATATTTGCGTATAACAATGTTACTATGAAATATATATCATGAGTTTTTGATAGAACAATGAAGCAACAGTTTTGACGCGGTTGTGAATTTTACGAAAGAACAATTTTAATGGGACATCTAACATCTAATTTCTTCAAATTTTGTACTATTTCAAGAAATGCACTACATAAAAAGATTATGCTTGTTCTTGCAACTGACATTCCAATCGTCTGCGAGTTATCTTTAACTTTTCCCTGCTTTGAATAAAACTAACTGAACTGAACTGAAATGAAGAACGCGATAAAAAATAAGAACAAATTGATAGAACGATTAGACACGACTAATTTGTGATGGAATGTTTTGATGTTTTTCGCTGCTGTTTTGAATTGTAAATAGCTAATATGTAAATAATTTGTTTTAAATATAATATTTGATGTAAAATGATTTCTCTTTTTTCGAATACTCTCCTCACGATTGCAAGCGCCCAATATGAAGCGAAATGCAGGTAAGATTTTACCTTCTTAGAATTATTTTGAATGATCCGCTAACACATTTTTCTGGCGCCCCCGGGTGGGCGTTTGCAAGTATTTAGAATTGAGTTAAAGCTAAAAATAGAATACGATAGTTTTGCTTAATATTGAATAAATAATGGAGAGTTTAAAGAAATTGCGCACACCATTTTTCGAGAATCGCAAATCAACTAGAAGAATACTTAAAAACTACGGATTGTAATTCCGAAGAAATAGAAGTTCTAATAAATCAGTTGAGTGAAAAATGGTGTGCACTTGATTTAAAAGAGAAAGAAATACAAGAAATATTAGCGAATGATTCGAAATGTTCTGAAGAAGAATTTAACATTGAGTACAATTCTTATGAATCATACGAAGAACGATTCATACAGCTAAGAACGAAAGCTGACAAAATTCTACGCAGCATTAATAATGACAACTCAACTGTTCTGAGTGAAACGACGCCAAATAAAAGGCGATTCAAATTACCGCGAATAGAATTAAAAAGATTTAATGGGGATATTAAAGATTGGCTCGGCTTTTGGGGGCAATTTAGAAAAAATACACGAAGATATAAATATAGCACCGAAAAGATAAATTTATTTACTTATCGCAAGCTACCGTAGAAGGTTCCCGTGCTCGAGAACTAATTGATTCGTTTCCCCCATCTGCGGAAAATTACCAGCAAGCGATTGAATGCTTGACCGCTAGATTTGGTAGGGAAGACTTGCTCATTGAAGTATATGTGAGAGAGCTACTGAGTTTAGTTTTGACTAATTCTATGGGTCAAAAGAAGATGCGCCTGGCTAATTTATATGATAAAGTGGAATCGCATATTCGCGCATTAAATTCTCTCGGTGTTACTTCCGATAAATACGCTTCGATTTTATATCCATTAGTTGAGAGTTGTTTACCAAAAGAAATTATTAGAGTATGGGAAAGAAGCATGTCGCTAAAAAATGAAAATGCGAAAGAATTTAATAAACTGAACTCTCTAATGAATTTTTTGAAAACGGAAGTTGAAGGCGAGGAAAGGATTTCTTTAGCGAAAGAAAGTTTCAATTTCGATTCGAAGCGAATGACAAAACATTCTGTACCACCTCATACAAGTAGAGGGGAAGAAGAAAAAGTTCCAACTGCAGTCGGACTTTTTGGTTCCACAGATTCGAACGCGTGCGTTTTTTGTGAGAAGAAAAATCATGAATCGTCAGCTTGTCGATATGTGCTGAAAATGAATCTAGATGATAAAAAGAAAATATTAATGAAAAGGGGCTGTTGCTTTTGCTGCCTTAAAATAGGTCACAGAGCTCGCACGTGTAAATTAAAAATTAATTGTGAACGATGTAAGGGAAAACATGCTACTATAATGTGTAATGAAATCAAACAGAAAGAAAACGATAGAATGAAAATACAGGTACCTCAAAAGAATGACGCTCAAACTGTAATTAATGACACAGTGCTAAGTAATCGCACTTGTAGTCCTGATATTCTCTTACAAACTTTGTACGTCAGATTGCGAGGCAGAAAGGAAGGAAAAATTGTGAGATGTCTTATTGATTCCGGATCCCAACGATCATACTTGAGTAAACGAGTAGCTGAAGAAATGCAGTATGATAGAATCAAAGAAGAAAATATTATTCATAATTTGTTTGGGGGTAAGGAACACATAGAAAAACATTCCCGATACAGAGTATTAGTCAGCAGCATTAACAAAGAATATCACTGCAATTTTGAAGTACTTGACCAAGAAAAAACATGTTCTAAACTACCGACTTTAAAGTTAGATCCTTGCATACAAGAATTGAATGAAAGAAATATAATTACGACAGATCAATTGATTGCGAAGGAAGAAGAATCTTCAGACATAGATTTGTTGATTGGAGCTGATGTAGCGGGTAAACTTCTCAATGGTAACGTCATAGCTCTGTCATGTGGACTCGTAGCTGTCGGAACCCATTTGGGATGGACCTTGATGGGGAAAATGCCATTTGATGAACACGAGGATAATTCTACAATGGTGGTAACAAATTTGTTTATGAAAGATTTTACTATTACAGAAATGTGGAATTTAGATGTATTAGGCATAACTGATCCGATCGTTAAAAGGGACAAAGAAGAAAAGGATTTACAAATGAAGATGGAATTTCAGAATTCTGTTTCTATAAATCATGAAGGACGTTATGAAGTGGCATTACCTTGAGCCGAAGATCGTTTAACATTACCTATAAGTAAAGAATTAGCCCTTAAACGCCTGGAAACGACAACACGAAAACTTCTTTCTCAAAATTTAATTAATCGATATGATGAAATTTTTAAAAATTGGGAAGATCTAGGCATAGTCGAAGAAGTGAAACAAGGAGAAAATATTGATAGCGGACACTACTTGCCACACAGACCGGTGATTAAAAAGAACAGTTCTACGCCAATAAGACCTGTGTTTGATGCGTCCGCAAGAGCTAAGTTTTCACCGTCACTCAATCAATGTTTAGAAGCTGGACCCAATTTAATTGAATTAATCCCATCACTTTTGCTAAGATTCAGAGAAAATAAATACGGTGCTGTTGCAGATATAGAAAAAGCCTTTTTACTGATTAGCGTTAGACCATCAGACAGAGAGTATTTGAAATTTTTCTGGTATAAGAACAAAGAAACAAAAGAGTTGAAAATATTGCAACATACCAAAATTGTGTTCGGAGTGAACTGCAGTTCATTTCTTTTAGGTTCAGTGTTGGACTACCATCTTCAAAAATGTATAGGAAATGCAGAGTATGATCAGAAAGTTGTAGAAAAACTGCATCACAGCTTTTACGTAGACAATGTTTTATCCAGCTTTGAAAGTGAAACTGAACTTCACAATTTCATTGAAGAATCTCGTAACATTATGGCACTAACAAAATTTAATCTAAGATGCTGGCAATATCCGAAAGATGCAAATCCTGAAGTAGATACAAATCTTTTAGGGTTGATTTGGGACAGAGAAAAGAATATAATAAAATTAAATATAAATGACCTTCCTTCCAGGGGCTGCTCAGCTAAACAGTTGCTGGCAATGAGATGGTGGGAGGGCCCGGCTTGGTTGAAGAAGAATGAAGACGAATGGCCACGATTTGATTTAGTTTTTAATCATGAAGAAATTTCTCAAGAAAAACCCAAAAGTGCTAGAATAAATACACAAGTCAACGTTGAAAGCGAAGAAATGTTTCGCAGATTCTCAAACTATCATGAACTAATTAGAGTCATTGGATGGATGTATAGATTCTACTTGAATTCAAAGTCAAAGGATTCTAAATCCGAAGGAAATCTAACGGTACAGGAGATGAAAAATGCGGAAAAAAGTTTATTGAAGATTGTACAACGAGTACGGGAATATCTACGGAGATTTCGGCAAGAATACCTCGAACAGCTACAATATGCAAGAAAATGTTCGAAAGAAGCAAAGCCTCTCTCTGTTAGCGGAATTGTTCTGATAGGATCAGACAACCTAAAACGGCTGCAGTGGCCAATTGGGCGAATTGTTGAAGTCCTACCAGTCAAAGATGGAATTGCCAGAGTTGTGAGAATAAAAACAAAGTCCGGAATCCTCACGCGACCTGTACAACGTGTGTACAGTTTAAAAATATCAGAAGATGCTGAAGGCATGGTCTTGAGAGACAAAGTCATCACTCATAAGAACCAGGAACCAGTGGTAACGCGAAGTGGACGAACAGTAAAACCACCCGAGAGACTTGGCTCCGCCACAGATTGAGTTCTTCATAGGTGCAGAACTCAAGGTGGGAGGATCTTGCAACTGACATTCCAATCGTCTGCGAGTTATTTTTAACTTTTCCCTGCTTTGAATAAAACTAACTGAACTGAACTGAAATGAAGAACGCGATAAAAAATAATAACAAATTGATAGAACGATTAGACACGATTAATTTGTGATGGAATGTTTTGATGTTTTTCGCTGCTGTTTTGAATTGTAAATAGCTAATATGTAAATAGTTTGTTTTAAATATAATATTTGATGTAAAATGATTTCTCTTTTTTGAATACTCTCCACACGATTGCAAGCGCCCAATATGAAGCGGAATGCAGGTAAGATTTTACCTTCTTAGAATTATTTTGAATGATCCGCTAACACACTTGTCGACATTTTATTAATTGTATCTGAAAACTATTTTTTCTTCCTTCGTTTTACGTTATTGATTTATTTGTCTTCAACGAATAAGGTCTCTAATTAACTTTGCGTTACTCAGAAGTTTGTTTTATCAAAAAAACATCTTGTTTCGTTTTAGGATTAGTCAGAAAAAGAACTTTGTCTATCATTAATCTTCCTTAGACAATGATGAAAATGTGTTCAGGCATTTTACTCTTCTATAAACTTTAATAGTTAACTAAGAGTTCAGACCAACTAAAACGAACATTTGTTTTGATTTACTTTCAAAAGTTAAATTAATCCTTGCATTGGGTAGAACAAAATTTACGTTCTACAGTTTTTTTCTTTCGTTTCATGTTCTATTCTCTTTCCTTTATTCTTTCTATCTTTTGGGAAATAATGGCTTGAATTCTAATTGTTAAACTCCTGTTTTATCTGTTGACTGAGATAAATAGTAGAAATTAAACCAATTTAAGTTTTTAACTTGAGCTGCCTTTTCCCAGATGAGTATTTTTTTGCTTTGTTTATCTTTAAGTTTCGTTTAAAATCTGTGTTCTGGAATGCAGTTGCCGTGATATTCAAATCAAATCAACAAATTAACATTTGGGCTGAATTGGGAAGTCCAATCGCAATGGTAAATGTAAAACAAATACACGTATATTTTATGGAACACACTGATACTAGTTAAATAAAATTAAAGTTGAGGTATACTTTATTTTTTGCGAATACTTAGAGCCATTTAGTCATTTATACCAGCGTTTTTAACCGTTTTGTAGCTCACGTACTGGTAAAAATTGGAGAAAAACTCCATGGATTTGTAACGTGTTTTTTTTTTCTTTAAAAAAGACTTTGGTATAAGAACTTTTATTATTTTGAGTGAAAGATTTTACCTTCATCGTCCTTTGAACGTTTTCCAGCGGGAACAAAGAATACATTCTCATTGGATCCTTTAGTAGTGTTAGAAAGCTTAATGGGACACTACTTCCTTTTACGGACAGTTCAATCACCGATATTTTTAAGGAAGTAAAGAAATACGTAAGTGTACTAATGTACGTAACGTTAGAAGCAATGAGTATTCGATGCGTATTTTTTTGGATACATTCTTACTATCTTCTCCAGTCCGTGATCTGAAATTTAATCAATAAAAACTATATAGAACGTGTATGAATGATTTAAATGCACTATTATAGTGCACTAGAGTGAATAAATAAATAAAAATAAACAAGAAAAACACATTCATAAATTCCTAATTTGTTGCTAAAGCATGATAAAAAACAGTTTTCCAGACATGGTAAGTTTTAAAGCTAATGTTTTATGATGCCAAATGAATATCGCTAAACCGCAACATATTTTAAAGATCATTTTTATCACGAGCTTGACGTGGAAAATTGGCGATAAAACTTAACAAATTTTCACGCCAAATTTATAGCATTACTTCCTACTGAATTTTTGATCACAAAAGGTGTAAAAAATACTTTTTGGAACATCCTGATGCCACCAAAAAGGTATGTAAAAGCTTGTATAAACTTTACATTTGAAATTGCAAGCTTTTATAGCATTACGTTTTTGGCAACATACATCCATGCGCTTATACGTACATGAATGCACTTGAACGTACAGTACAGGCATCACAAGAAAAATACTGATAAATATTTCGTTAATGGTCGAAATGGATATTTTGTCTTTTTTCGTGCGTAAGTACTACACATATGAGAATGAATCAAGTAAAATAGAGGAAAAAAACTGAATTTTAAGATTTGTTGTAATTACAATCATTCCTTTATTTTTTAAAAAGAAGTAAAAAACAAAAATATGATTTTACAATTGCATAAATAATTTATAAGTTTAAAAAAATGAGGAGGGATATGTTAATATCCTGATCCTACAAATGACAGACCTTGTTTTGATTGCAATTTACTTTCAACTTTTGAATGTAAAAATGGGTAATTATTTTAATTAATATACATACAAATTAATCTTGCATGAAAATAATTTAAAATACTAAAAGTTAGTAAAAAAAGTTTTTGCAAATTAATCACAAAGTTGACCTTAAAGTATCAGACTAAATGTTATTAATATTTTTTTTTTTTTTTTTGAAGAAGGAAAGTGAGGTTATATAAGATAGGTGAATACGTAAAATTACCGAGAACCGGTAAAAATGTTTCTATACTTCTGTGCCGGTTTTTATTATCAACGGTAGAGAAATCAATATTTGCACTATCTGAAAGCATTTTAACTTAAAAAGCACTCTACATTGTAAAAACTAAAACATTGGCAAACAGACCGTAATAGAAAATTCACAAACTTTAAGTTTAAGGTTAAACCATATATTTAGAGAAAAATGTTTTATATCTTGTGGTTTATCAAAAATATTTTTATTACTATAAAATAATAAAAGATTTTGTCTTTCGAATTTCAATTATTAATTAAAATCTACTGATGTTCAACAAGTTCATTAGTTAATATCAGGAATATTTTGATTAAGGTGTTTAATATAATTTATTGAGAGCAAAAATATCCTTTTGCTTACTAATTTATTTATTAAACCCCTTATGTATTCAATCGTTAAGTAAATTTACCTACATTACTTCATTTATTATTAACACTTTTTTTCATACATAAATTATCTTATGTATTTACTAGCAGTGTGGCCCCGCGTTGCACGGGCTACCTCCGAACACATAATTAACAAAATTCAAACAAAAAATGAGAAATAAGAATCCTTTGCATTGTAAGGGAAATACACAAGAAAATAAAAATAAAATAATTGAGAACCGTCTCCTTATTTGAAGTCGGTTTAAAATCAATTTAATTATTTGGTTACTTACACATAAGATATTAGTTAAACAAATTATACAATTAAGAAAAAATACCCAAAAATAAACAATTACGAAAGTTACTCTAATTTGGAACTTATGTATAAACATACTACTTAAGAAAAACAAATTTGAAACGAACAATAAAACAAATACCATAATATAAAAATACTACACAATTTTATTATCTGTTTACATAAGTATCTATGTTGTACTGGAATGAAAAACGTTATAAAGAAAAGCCCAAATTTAAAAACAGACAAATCAAATTATTAGATTAGTAATATCTTCAACTATAAGAAAAGATACAAACGTTACTCATTTGAAACCTACAAACCTACCTACTACATAAGGAAAAAAGTTAAAAGAATAATAAAACAATACCCATTATGTAAAAATACTATGCCCTTACATAATGTACTAAAATACTATCCCCTTACACAATTCGAGCAGGTCCTTCGTTACAAGTTTTTCCAGGGGGGGGGGGGGGCAAAGGGTAAAACACAATACAATTCACCAGAAAACAACAAAAACCACGCCCACTTATATGCAAATACATTGATTTCTCAAAGTCAGGGGGGGGGAACAATTGACCCCCCTGCCTCCCCTAAATGACGGGCCTGTCTTTGAGAAATGTTAACGTTAGCTAAACGTTAAGAATTATGTAAACTAATATCTAACAAAAACGAGCATAAATGAAATTTTTACCTCAGTTTATTTTGGTTCGTGAATAATTCAAAAATTGGTTCATAAAAGTAGTAACTAAAACATTTGAATTTTTACGTCCAAAAAATCATACATAATACTTTAAAAAGAGCAAAAACAATCGATGATTTAAAAATGAGCGTCTGTTTTTTCTTTCAGAACCGTTGCTAGATGTATGAGCCAATATTTTGAAAAGTGCCAATTTGACGTGGGAGTTTTCTGTATAATTTTTTTTTTTTTTTTGCAGAAAAAAATTAATATTGTATTCTAAGTCGAATAGGGTCTAAATGCAAAAAAATAAAAGGGGGAGGTCAAGGAAGTTATTTACCCCTTCCTTAGATTGCTCACTTTTAAGCCGTTACAGATCTGATGAGTGTTACAGATCTGATGTTAATATGAGTTACATATTTGAGTTTATGCTTTCAGTCTTCGTTAACATTTCTGAAAATGATACCATTTACTTGCATTTTTAACATAGAATTAAGATAAGTATATTAAAATAAATATATTAGCTAAAAAATCATTCATTATAAAAAAGCATTTCTTGGAAATAAAAATGAGCGATAAGGTTTTTAGATAAAATAAATTATGAGATTACCAAATCCAATCTAATAAAACATCTGTTTTGTTTTGAAACAACACACAACTTCAACTTTTTCAACACACAAGTCTGCTGCTTGCTTTTCTTCAATTAGTTGCAGGAAATTTAATTTCTTGATCAGAAATTCAAATTTAGCATGATAGTTATTATCTAGTTATTTAGCGAAGTTATGAGAAATCGAAGCATCAAAAAAATAAATAAATAAATAAAATAATAATTAATTAACTTAATTTCTGCAGTGTCAATTTTTCTTATTTTACTAACTTCTATTGTCAGGTCATACAAACCACAAATGAAGCAATTGTACTAAAACTTACTGCTTTTCATTTTTTAAAAACAAAAATATTCAATATACACTGGCGGAAAAAAATCCCAACACCAAGAAAAAATTACTATAGAGTAATGAAATTTGGGTAATGCAATTGTCTAGTTAACACGTTTAATTGATTAAATGTACAAGATCACTGGCTAATTTAAGCTCAAGAAAATGCTGTGCAAATGTGAAATTATGCTAATTTAATAGAGGGTGTAACCTCCAGAATTTTGAAGGCAAGCCTGCAAGCGTGTATGCATTATGTCATACAGGTGCCGAATGTCACTTTGTGGTATGGAGTGCCATGCTTGTTGCACTTGTTGTGTCAATACTAGGACCGTCATTGCTGACTGTGGATGATGCTCGAGGTGCCGTCCAATGATATCCCATACGTTATCAATTGGAGACAGACCTGGTGATTTTGCAGGTCATGGTAACATGTCAGCACTCTGTAGAGCACATTGCGTTACAGCAGCGATGTGAGGGCGAGCGTTATCCTGTTGGAAAACTCCCCCTTGAATGCTACTCATGAAGGGCTGTACTACTGGTTAAATTACCAGACTGACGACAAATTTTCAGTCAGTGAGTTTGGGATAACCACAAGAGTGCCCCTGCTGTCGTAGGAAATTGCTCCAGAGACCATGACTCCAGGTGTGGGTCCCGTGTGTCTAGGCCGTAGACCGCTTGGATGCAGGCGGTCCCCTGGCCTCCTTCTGACCAATATACAGCCATCACTGGCACTAAGGCAGAATCTGTTTTCATCAAAAATTATAACAGATCTCCACTCCGACCTCCAGTGAGCTCTGTCTTGGCACCACTGCCGTCGGAAAGAACAATGGTTTGCAGTCAATGGAATAGCGGCTACAGGCTGCCTCGCTCGGAGCTGTCCTTGAAGTAAACAGTTTCTTACCGTTCCTTGGGTCACGACGGTACCAACTGCAGCTCGAATGTCAGCCGAAGATGCAGTACGATGCGCCACAACCGTACGCAAGATTCGGCGATCTTCCTTCTCAGTCGTGCCACGTGGCAGCTCGGAACTCGATCTTCTTGAGGTAGTACCATCCCTTGACCATAGCTTCCAATAATCATGCATGGTGGAAACATTCCCCCCAAGTCTTTCTGCAATATCGCGAAATGAAAATCCACCTTCTCGTAGCCAAATTGTACGACCTCGTTTAAACTCGGTGAGCTGTTGATAATGGCTTCTTCGTCTTCTTAAAGGCATTCCTGGCTAACATGAACGCAATTCGTCAAATTTCACGGAAAAATAATACTCACGAGCTTCACAACACGCTTTTAAAACAAGCCTTATTTGCATGTTCTGAGTGACGCCAGCTGCGCCACACTTATGCGCGGAGCGCGAAATTTCAATCGATGTCATCTTTCAGTTGTATAAACACGCCTACCAAATTTCGTTTATCTAACACAAGTCTTTCTTGGTGTTGGGATTTTTTTTCCGCCAGTGTATATGGTTAAAACCTATGATTTTTATTTTGTAATTCTGAAACGTGTGAGTTAGTTTAGTAACATATTCGCTGTTTTTCAATGTTACCGCTCTGATTGTTACCAATCCGACAAACTGACAAAGTTTTTTTCTTATTTCCGAGTTGATGGCGCTAAACCAAAATCAAACAGGTGGGTTTTCCACTTGTAATAAAGGACTATACTTATAGATAAAATAATTTTTAAAATAATAAAAACTGCGCATTTTAGAGCGTGTTACCGATCTGATGACTTAAATGACACACATTTTATAAAATCACTTTAAAAATTCTTACCTACAATTTTAGATGCAGAAATGCAAATTTTTAATTACGATGCGATAAAACATCCCACCAGGTACTCAGTATCACGTGGTATAGGTGCAGGAAATGATTTTGGGAGCCCAAACATAGATAGTTATTGTTACCGCTCTGACGGCGGAACTTGGGACACACTTATTTCGCATCGGCTAGAAAATCAGAAATCGATTAAAACAAAAATGAAGTAAAATATTAACAAAGGGGTAAAAATAGAATCGTTTTTTGTGCAAGTGCGTTTTTTTTTGGGAAGTTAGAAAGTGCGCATGACCTGTTTGCATGCTAAGCTTTGCTACTGGGGACACGTTACCGATCTGATTTTTGATGTATAAATACAATATTTTCTGAAGAATTTTTTTTTATGATGTTATTAGATGAAATGAAAGCAAAACCTTATCTTCTCTCTGGGGAAAATTATTTTTTTAACTAGTTATTGAAATACTAGTGAAAATTCACTTGGGACTCAAATTGGCACTTTTCTAAATATTAGCTCGAATTTTGTTTTCATATAAAAATGAAAGATTTATGTTAAATGTTAGTTTTTACCATTGAAATCATCGCCTTTGGTTTTTTTAAATCAATTTCCTCTTGGAGCATGGATGGTTCTAAAAATTTTAGTAGCAAATTTCGCTTTCGTTCTATTTTCGAATGCATCTGTGCTTTATCTGAATAAAATTCCTAGAACACAGTAAAACAAATAATACTTTCAACTGAAAATTTTAACTGCGCCCCTCGGGATAGTAAACAAATGGTGGGGAACACTATATATCGGGACTTAATATTTAAAACAATCATAATCACTCACTAAAGCATCCATTTTATGCTCCTTGTTTTCAGCTAATTAAAAAAAATAGATTATTGATTAAATCATTTCTCTTCTTTTTTATTAGAGCAAACTCAGATATTTGTACTTTTCCCTCAAAAATAAAAAAAAAAAATTCACGGTTTCCTTTTTAAGAAAAAAAAAATAAGAAAATTGCATTTATTACCTCAAATTGAAAAACGCAATTTATAGTGTGTTTTTTTTAAGTACCATATTTACACAAAAAAGAAACTATTAACTTCCTACGGACAGATGTTTTTTTTTCTATTGCTAAACCGCAAGATGTATTGATTCATCGGAATAAGTCTTCTCCTTTTGGATCCGGACTATTCGTATAAAAGTTTTCCTTTCGAGATGGGCGGTATAAGTGTTGAACTGTAGATCTCCCTTTTAATTTGAAAACGGGAAGATGCAAACGGCAAGCTCTTAGGTTATATGACTTCGCAATTCAAAAACAAAGCCGTAATCCCCCAGTACGAGAGTATGAACTCTTGGAAAAATCCCTTGTTCCAAAGGGTGGAAGCAAAGATTTCAACCCTGTCCTCAAAGGAAAAAAGACTTGCGGTACAGCATGCGTACCACCCGGTTTTTTTAAGGTTGAAATTATCATATAATACTAATTTAAACAAAGTTACACCTTCGCTAATAACTAATAAATTTTTCATTTCCAAAATAACTTTTGGTAACGAAAAAGTTGCCACTGTTTTAGTCCTTCTTACGCAAATCAAACGAAAGGCGATTTTTTTTTTTTTGCATTATAAATGTGATCAGTCTTTTCAAATAATATGTTACTGTTTGAAGACCACAACAAAAATGTAATCTGAAGAATTTGGGCTCAGGTGTCTATTCAACATGGCAAACATTAATGCTTTATAGGTGTCTGCACTGACTAAAGACAGAACTGTACAGTCTTTCTGTTTGTCTTTTTACATAGATAATATCCTACGGGTGAAGCTATTCATTGATTCAGAAAGTGTCGTTATATTCAGAATACTCTTGTTACTTTTGCGTT
>JAXGGA010014067.1:0-33204 GCA_038373865.1 Uloborus plumipes
AAATAAAACAAATGCTTCCAAAATTTTTGATTTATCAAGAACAGGCGAAAGACAAACTGAAATTCCATTCTGAAGCTTTATTTTAACCGTCCGTTGAGTCGTTTTTAATTGATGCGCTCGGCTTTCTCATAAAAATTGTCTTCCGATTTCACGTTTAAGGCAAAGTTGCAGAGTTCCCATTACTGCCGATAAATGGATGCCTCTCCCAAATTCAAACTCAAAATAAAGAAAAAATCTTAACTCTCAATGTACAAACATACTGAACCACATTTTCAGAACTTATAAACATTACGTCAGACTCCGCGTTGAGAAAAAATGGAATAAACAAACAGCTTCTCACTGCCGAGGAACACAACTCACGTCTTCTTACCCTGTCATAAACTTCTCGGGGCGATTCTAGATACCTTAAATTAGAAGTGGCTTTGAGATTAGCGATTATTCGTGTCTCACGAGATGTGACGTCACGGGGCACGAAAAACCGTATTCTCGGTATCGACTATATTGACGATACAATGAGAGTAGGGCCCCTGATGGCTTAATTTAAACGTGAAATCGGAAGACAATTTTTATGAGAAAGCCGAGCGCATCAATTAAAAACGACTCAACGGACGGTTAAAATAAAGCTTCAGAATGGAATTTCAGTTTGTCTTTCGCCTGTTCTTGATAAATCAAAAATTTTGGAAGCATTTGTTTTATTTTTTAGTCAATTATGTACATGTAATAACGCTCTTTCTGTGCAAAGTTTCACATCGTCCTCTGTGATACTCGAGCGAAACATATACTAATACACGATGTTCAATTCTAAAGAATATTATTAAATTTAGTCATTTCATGAAAAGTAATTTAAAATATCTAAGCAACTAGCAAAGCAAATTTTTAAAAAGGAAGGAAAGAAAAATGTATGCATTCGGAAACAATTATTTTAGCTTTAACTTTTTGAATTATCAGTACAATGAAATAACTTACTTTGAAAAATAATAAATCACTAGCGCTGAAAAGAAAATGTCGGAAAACTTTTCTTCTCCGTAAGTTCGAAGTTTTAATTATTTCTCGTACAAAACGGCTTGAATCTCCGTGCTCACCCTAAAAGTTTCCTTCTTTCTTTGAAAATAAAAGAAATATAACAGGATTTAATTTAAGCCATCGTCACGTTTGCACATCTCTTCCATAACATTTGTTCTTTTGTGTGCTCCCACTAAGAGTGGCAGCCATTTAAAAGGAGCATTTTGATTTTTACACTTAAGTTTTGAACTTTCTCTTAAGATTAGTAAGCGTGACTTTTTAGAAGAAATCTTGCGTTTAAATGATGCAAGCAGAAACTTCCATTATATTAAGTAATCTTTACATATTCGTTTACTGCCCTTGTACGCACGGGAAAATGAAACATGATGTTTTCCCTCAATTTTGTTTCTAAATCAGTTGGCATGTGTAAGATTATTCTTTGAAAAAAAAAAAACGCTAATTAAAGCTATTACGCAAAAAAAGCAATTACAAACTTTTAGTAGAATCTTTTTAAGTGTGTTGTTTCTAAAAGAGCTTGAATAATAATCGTAACTAATGCTTTCTGCAACCTTGTTTAAATTTTTTTTTTCTTATTTTTAAAGAAAAAACATTGGAACACTTCTATTATTGTCTGCTTAGTTTAAAAACAAAACTATGAGTAAAAATTAACTGAGTTGTTTTATTGCAAAACAATTATTTTGAATATGTGAGTTGTGATATAAGTACGTGCAATAAAGGTTTATGCCTCCAAGAGCTGCATAGACACCTCCAAGGGATGCCTAGAAACAAACGTTGATTGTGTTAATATTCATTTTTGCATGAACCCATTATATGTTCACAAACCAACAGAAATGAAACTGAACGGAATGGAATGGGTTTTTTTTTAAATCGAAATATTTTGCCTACAGTTATCTCTCTTCATTTTTAGCTGACTAGTAAATGTTGCTCCTACAGTCATCCGATACCGTTCATCATTTTACTCTTTGCAGTTAGAGGACTTTAGGCTCTATAGATATGAACCAAAAATTATTTATATTCTTTAATAATACATATTACTTAAACATTTAACATGAAAAAGAGGAAGCAATGTAATACCCATAAAAGTTTTTTCCTCTTCGTTGCAATCAAATAATCGACAACAGTAGTGTGGCATATCACCTTTTGATGCTCTTGAGTAATTAAAGTTAAACAAATACTCTTCCCCACACCCAAACAAGAGAGAGGGAGAGAGCCTAGCAATCTCAACCTAATAATACTTTTTTAAAGATTTTTCAAATTATATTTGAAAAGTTGTGATTTGCTTACTCTCATTTTCTGCTTACGTTACTTTGTTTCTCCTTTAACTTTCATGTCCACTATCTCGTAGACAGAAATTCCAAAACGAAAGCAATGGATAGGAAAAGACAATTTTCTGCTGAAAACGGTTTCGTGCAAAGGATTTTCTTTTGAATAGGTAAATTCACGGCAAGTGATTGATACGAAATTCCCGAACACAGATTTTCTTTGCAAAAATCGACTTGAAATACGTAGTTAATGGATCGTGAGAAAATACTGGGGGCTAGCTAGCCGTGAAATTTTAGAGGAACAGAAATCGTTGCTGAACCTGTAGAAAGAAAGATTGACGCATAAAATTTGTCAGCAAGAATGGTGCAATATTTTTTTTAGCTTTTTAGTTTTTCTTTGGGCCTTCAATTTATTCAAAAACTTGACATATATAAACGAACAACATTTTTTGATAAATGGTTGCTTATTTTTAGTTAATTTTAGGGTTATTTTTTTAAAGGTTGATGTTACTTTGGTGCGAAATCAAACCAACATCAACGATATCAACCAAAAAATAATGTACAGATATATTACTTAATAAAAACATGCACATCTATGTAATAAGAATACGTAAAAAGTATTCTATATTTGTGTTTAGACGTAAATTTATCTCAGTAAAATAATTACCTTTAGGTTAAGAACATCGACTCTTCTACTGCTACAACGCAGTATTAAAAGAAAGCGAACTTATAAAAGCCTTTTAAATGAAAAAACCGCTACAGATTTAATTATATTAAGCTGAATGATTACAAAAGGGTTTTGAAATATGTTTTTCGAAATGTTTTTTTTTTTTCATTATATCTAATTTGCCTTAAGTTTACTGAAAGAAATACTTGAATAAATAAGTATTGTATTTCACTTTGAGATAACTTTTGAAGAAAAATGCTCCTTATTCAAATTAAATGTACTTAACTGATGATAAATATGATGGACTAAGTACATGATGATGGTTTTTAAGCTTGTTTTACATATGAAAGAATGAATCCACTGAAATTCAGTTACAAATTACTAAATTCTGATTTGAATGCTGAATCTAAAAGAACAACATTATGTTTTTTATATTTATCTCAAAGTATGCAAAGCTTTTAATAAGGTTAATGTCTAATGAAAATGATTTACGTTATTATTCAATTAATTTGTTTACTTTTATTTCCTTTGTGAAAAAAAGTGCACATCAGCATCATCACTTTTAAAGGAGGTGGAGGATACGCCAAAAATAGATTAATTAAATTGAAAAGTACTTAAGCATACAAATTTTAAAAATAGAGTTTGAAAAATATTTGAAACTGCGATTGGAAAAATCTACGTCGGCAAGCTATTCAGTGTGTTTGTTTCTTTTAATATCTTGGAAGGAAATAATCGCTAAAGATTTTGTTTTTATTTTTACTCGAACTAATTCCGTATTGGATTAAAAACAAGCATAATTCTAAGATTTCGAATTTTAATTAAGAAATTAGAAGACGAACTTGATTACAATAAGATGATTATAATCAGAAGAATGCTTTTACTTCTTAAAACACTTTTTTTTTCTTAAAAAATATATTTATCCGTTTAAAGTTTTATAATTTGCTTTAATTTGGTTAATCGGAAATCATTTTTGAAAAAAACAAGCTTCTTTCTGGCCTTATTTTTTGTAGAATAGGCAAGCTTCCAGCTAAGAAGATTCTTTCAGAATGAGTAAAACGCAGGAAAATGAGAAATAACGAACTATTTTGAATCACGGGTTTCACTCAATTTTGTATTGGTTTTTAATTTGGCAAACTTAAGTTCCTGCAAACTAATTGATAGTTTTCGACTATAAACCTGATGTTTCCTTTCTAAATCATCGATGGTCAAACAGTAGCAATAAAGTATGAAAAATATTTAAAAAGTTAAAGACTGACAGAATTGTTTATGTATGACATAGAAATAAATAATTTTTGAGTTTCCTCATGATGAATACTATTTTTGTTAATTTTAAATTTAAATGACTTTCACATTGAAATATATATAGTTTGTTTAAATCTTAAGATCATTGCCTATGATTTTCTAAACAAACGATCTGAATGATATTTGATAAACTGTTCAGCAACATTTGATCCCGGTTCAAATCTTTATAGAAGAACTTTATGGAAGAAGCAGATTTTATCTCGTCCAATAACTAAGGGTCATTTAAATAAAACCAGGTCAGTGTCTCTAACTTTGTACTAGCTGTAAGGGGGAGATACTTGACACGCTTAACAACAGTAATCTCGCTCCGTTTTAAGGTTTTACAGCATGTGTAAATGAATATCAGTCCCAGCAGCGAAGATGCATTTCTGCAGTGTTTCCTCTTTTTACTTCCTTTTACGTAGTTAAGAAAGTATTATGATCACGAAAAGAATTTCACTCAAATTTCGGTCTAAATTTTGATTTTGATTACCCCCAATGAGCGTTAAGTAGTTTTTTCGATCTATCAGCACAAGCTGCATGTGTGCCTACTAACACCTAAACAGCCGAAAAATCTCTTTCGACCATCCGCGAGTTAATTACGACGAGTTCTCTCGTTACGTCTGCATGTACGTATATATGTGCATATTTATGTGCGTATATATGTCGCATAACTCAAAAACTGTATACCGTAGAAGCTCCTAGTTTAGTATGTAGGCTTTGAGAGGTGTCTAGTTGAGCGCCTCCTCTCGTGGTTGCATTTGAATGTTCCCAAGGGGGCTTCTACCCCTTTTTTGTGCTAAATCAGTGCTAATTTCAATGCAGATTAAGTGATACACTGTTCGACATTGAAAATGCAACACCAAGAAGGAGTAGTCAGAAATTAATGAAATTTGGTAAGAAGACAGAGACAGCATGGAACAATAAGTGATATTTATTTCAAAATAAATATGCAAAATTTAGAGCGAGGACGGCGTCGGCTCAGTAAGAAGTAGGACCACCGCGGACAGCGATGCAAGAAGAAACACGTCTAGGCATGGAGTCAATAAGCCTGCGGATGGTGTCCTGAGGGATGGCACTCCATTCCCTTTCAACCATTTGCCACAGTTCGTCCTCTGAACGAGGCAGTGACAGGGTCTGCAAACGGCGTCCAATCACGTTCCACACATGTTCGATTGGTGACAAGTCAGGAGAGTATGGTGGCCAGGAAAGCATCTGTACACCTCGTAGAGCAGGTTGGCTGATTCGAGCACTGTGAGGCCTGGCATTATCCTGTTGAAAAATGCATTTGGCAGACCCTGAAGGTAGGGGATTGCCACCGGCAGCAGTACATTATCTACATATCGTTGGGCCGTCATAGTGCCCCGAATACGAACTAGAGGTGATACGGAATTGTATGCAATAGCGCCCCAAACCATTATGCCACGTTGTCGAGCTGTAGGGCGTTCCACAGTTACTGCCGGATTCAATCTTTCTCCACGTCGACGCCACACACGTATGCGATGACTATCGCTGGACAAACAGAAGCGGGATTCATCTGAGAACACTACGGTTTGCCATTCTGCCATCCCCGTCGCTCTGGTCCGGCACCATTCCAAACGTTGGAGTCTGTGCTGTGAGGTCAATGGCAGTCTTCTTAGCGGGCGCCGTGATTGCAGGCCACGTGCAACCAGTCGACGGGAAATGGTTCTGGTCGACACAGGAACATCCAGGGTACCTTGCACGTGCTGCAGAATCGACGTACAAGTGACTTGCGGGTCCTCCATAGCTTGTCGGTGAATCAGTCGATCCAAGCGGTCTGACGTCACTCTGGCTGCACCTGCACCCCTCAATGTGGCTACATTTCATCTTTCCAACCATCTCCGATACAGCCGATGCACAATGCTTGCATCCATGTGGGTATCAGCTGCAATTTGACGTATGGACCAACCTCCCCTTCTCAGTCCGATCACCATACCCCTTGTAAAGTCGTCTATATGCTGGAAGTGTCTTCGTTGAGGACGGCGTGGCATTTCCTACTATCACACGTATCCTTCGAGACAAAAACCAAATTTCTCCGAAAATTAGTCTGGCAGAAAAACCAACATGAACATAGCCCACTTTTCAACTTCATTCTCTTATATCTTACTGCACGTGCGTCGGAGAGCTGCGCATTTCATATCATTTGCATAACTCAGTGACGTGCGTCTACGGTAAAATTTGCATGAATTTCTGACCACTCCTTCTTAGTGTTGCATTTTCAATGTCGAGCAGTGTATGATTTGGCTCGCGAACACAAGTGTTTGCCACCAACTTGGCTACATATTGCCAAGTTGACGACACATTTGGCGAAAAAATGATTTTTCTAATTTGGATTCAATTTGTTGCTATTGGCGATATTTTGCGAAACAATCACTGAATCATGTTAAAACCGGCGATATTTAGAAAATGAGTCATTGTAAAACATTATTTTGCATTGATTCGTGAAAAACTAGGGGTTTAAATGGTTAATTGTTATCTTGCTGACTCTAAAGCACTATTTTAACACTTAAGCCATCTATTGTGGAATTTAAACGTAAAAAGAAGTAGTGTGGTGTTCACGCCAGATTTTTTATCTGAATAAGCAAAAAAACATAATCCTTCATATAACCTCATTAAATTTTATTTGCATAAAAGTACAGCATAAATATTTCACTCCTACTATGACGGACAATGATAGGCACAGGCACATACTAATAAACGCATCAATGGAGGATTTTTAGGATGTAATCATCCTAATATGGAGCACCGATGACTTTCTGTACACGCATCTGACATCCATCACAGATTGTAAGACTTATGTATGTTGACTAATTAAACACAGTGGTCCAAGCTGCAATTGCGGAGAATGCGCGGATTCGTTTCATAGATTCAAAAAAAAAAAGAAAGAAAGAAAGAAAGAGAGAGAAAAAACGCTGTGCTATAGTAATGAGAGGCAGGTGAGATTTAGGTAAAGTGTTATTCAGAACCTATGTCAGTTGAAACACACTCCTATAAATATCTTACCTTCAAAGTTTCAGAAGTTTTGGAATTCAGCCTAATCTTAAAATTAAAAACTAAACATTGAGTTGCAGGAGTTTTTGGCGGAGGATTTTTTCGGGGGGGGGGGGCTTTTTTAATATAGCTTTGATATTGGCCAATTGGGATTTATTAGCAATTGAGGAGGAGTTCCATCTTTCTTGTGGGAAGCACACCTGGTTTTACTAACATCATTACGGATCCTCAAAAGCTTATACAAATGCTTTTAAAATTTTAGGATTTTTTTTTACAAAATGTTATACCAAACGTTCCGACATTTACGTCATGTAAAATGTACAAAAAAAAAAACTGAAAATCACAAACAAACGATAAAAAATTCCACGTAAAAAATAATTGACAAAAAATAGTTTTCCTTCTCGTTACGGAGTTTGAAGATACTATTCAAATTCAAAAAATGTTTTTCATTTGTTTATAAATACATTGCAAATAGCAGCGTTTTAAAGCTATTGTGACTCAACACATATTTCTTACTTGTGCTACAATAACAAATAACGTATCTATCCTCTGAGGTACCAATGCTTATTTTCAACCAAAGTGCAAAAGTGGCAAGGTAATAGAGTTGAGATCGATTTTAAATATCGTGGAGAGAAGTCCTTATCTGTCGTTTGCAACAGAACCTTGTCTGAGAGTGATGCCTCGAGACTCGCCACTTCTTTCATTTGTGCATGAATGGAAACTTCTGTCATTGATTGATGATTCTTCCACCTCGAAAGATTTACAGAATACGTGATAAAGGATGGAAATGTGTCTGAGAGGTTTCAAAATTTGTTTTTGATTTTAAATTCAGTGTATCAAACATCACTTGATTCTGCCTTTTGCGTTACTCATTGTAATTATTAAATAAAATCTTCAAAGAATTATTTTGCCATTTCAAACTATCTGTAAGTGTTGGGTGAATCATGCACACGTGGTGTTTTTAGAATTCATTTTTAAGACAATGGCTAAGACTTTTTACCATTTCCCTTTGATTGTCTTGGGGGATGATTTTTATTTATTCATTTACAGCCTGCTGTGCTTTTATTTATTATCATAATGCCCCCCCCCCCCTTTCTGTGTATGCCACTACGTTATTTTGCATACGACATTTTTTTAATTGTACTCGTTTTCCTTATTTCATTATACAATTTGTATGGGAATAGTTTAAAATCATTCCAATGTATGTAATTGCTTTATGGACAAATTTCACAGTTAGTTTGCAGATATCTAGATATAATTACGACATGCTTTATAATTGAAAATAATGCAACATTACGAAACATGTGTCATCGAATTAAAACTGTGAGTCTAAATAAGAATCAACATTAAAACTGAGGTACTTGAATTTTGTGCTTTGTAAATTATTTTAAAGATATATATATATGTGCAAAGTTAATCCATAACTCTGAAATCCACAGCAGCATTTAATGTATCTGTAACACGTTTCTAGTCCAGTCATGATTTTAAAGTGAAAACTTAGTTTTTAGTTTTAGTAGCTTTAAACTACTAGGTCCCTTTACACTAGAATCCAGTAGAAAACATGTTAAAGTTATTATTAGAGTCATTGATTTAAAAACCATCTTGGTGCTCACGTGCGTTAGAGTTAACTAAAATTAAACCAAAACAGGGGGTATGGTAATGATAATATATGCACATCCAAAAACGTCAACATTTTTTCCAAGCACAAATCTTATATTTTAACAGAAAATGTATTTCTTTAAATATAGTATATTTAGCAACATACAGAGTAGGAATTGAACCGAGTACCGAGTTACCGAGTACTTGGTATGACACTTTTTGCACAACAATTTAAAACACAATGATAAGCACTTCCATAGCATTTTTACACGTTTCATGTGTTGTTTTTTTCTTTGAATATACTGTTCTGTACCTCTCACTGATAATTTATTTGGACTTGTTTTTGAATCATACCTAGAATATGGTTGCATTTTATGAAAAAGGCGTGGTAAAGTCCTTAAAAATTGTGTTGTCTTTAACAATATTCAATTTTTATAACTACTCGCCATAGACCAACTACCTGGTTAAATTTTGGCCGAATACCGAGAAAACGGAAACTTATCCGGGTGCCGAGTAATTAACTCATTTATGCCCTAGTTTTTTTAAACAATTTTTTTCAATTTCCATCTGCTTAAAACTCATACTTGGAGTGGTTTACATACATTTTAGGTGTAAAATAGATAGCTGTTGCCAAATCAGGTTTTCTCAAGAAGAAGGATTATTTAACCTGTGAAAAACAGCTTTAGTAAAATTATATACTCATTACAAGTTGTCGTATGCAGTAACTAACAAGCGTCCCGTTTTCAGGCTACTGGGCATAAATGGGTTAACTAGTAATCGGTACCGCACTAATAGCAATGAAAGACATACAAGTTTAATGCTCAGGAAATCTAGTTACGTAATATTTTTGAAAATTTAGATCATACTTTTACCCTTGATAAGCATTTAATGGGAGCTCTTTGCAAAATTCAGTCAGCACATCAAGTAGCAAAGTATGTTTTTAGTGAACGCAATAGAATTCATGGTTAATTTTTTCACACAAAAAATAATGCCTTCGCAGATTTTTTAGGTAAAAGTAAGTTAGGAACGTCAGCATTTTTCTGAATTCAAATCTTACGTTTCAACGGAATAAGTACCAAAAATAATAATGAAAAAGAATGTAATAGTTTACTCAGAAAACACCTAGTTAAGTAGTGTTTTTATGAATTTCTTTTACCCTCAGCATGCATTTGATGGAGTAGAACCCCTTTGCAAAATTCATTCACCTACTTATCAAGAAGCGAAGATTTTTTTATAGTGAACGCAAAAAAGGCATGGTTAATTTTGGCTACACAAAAACTAATGTTATCCCGGATTTATTAGGCAAGAGTAAGAGAAAGTTACTTAAATTTCTATTAGATTTTATGGAGAGAAAAAATGTAACTTAGTGCAGATGAGTTAACGGATCTCTAGAAATGCGCTTTCCGCCCTCGTAAAACGGTCTGATATCATTTTTGTTGTGCTAAAAAGACTCGTAAAATGAAGAGAGTTCGTCTTTACGACTCCGATTTTTGCGAGACGAAAAATCATAATGCACTTCAGTGCTTTTTAATGCACTGACGTCGACTTCCTAATGTAATGGTCCTGAAAATTCCAGATCGATTCCGAATGCAATATGGAAGCGGTGTAGGAATTACGGAAATTTTTACCCTGCCTTTCGTTTCCAGAGAAATATAAGGCAGGAAATAATTTTTATTCATAGATGGATTTTTTTTAATGTTTATGAAAGGTAATAATATCGAATATTTTTACAAAAAAATAATTATATGCATGATACTAAACAACAACAATTTGATAAAGTGAGAGTGCTTAAATGAAATCGCATCTGTGCATTCTAGAATTGGAACAAACGCATGCTTTATTGTAAAGGAAAACCTTATTCTTTGTAACATGTTTTTAAATATATGCCAGACAATCAGTTGTACTTTAATATATGACCTTTATGTTCAAAGCTTAAGTTCAACTTTTTCATAATTTCTATTTCGTTACAACAATGCTAAACAGCATCCTATCAATGATAACTTCGAAATGTCTACAACGTATTTAAAACCATTTTGAGTGATTTCTTAAAATATTTAAAAAAAGATAGTTCGACATTTTTCTCAAATGCACAGAAATGTTTGAGTACACTTCATCATCGGTAAAATCGTTAAGAAAATTATTTTAGATAAACACAAAAATATGTTTGCCCTTCGTTTGATTTTTTCTTTTATACTTGGCTCTACAAGAAGCCGAAACCAATTTACAGGTTAATGATCATAAGCGTATTTCTATTTTTTTGAAAGGGATAAATCCAAATGCATCACTTCAACGACGAATGCTTTGACCGAGCCCTTTAAATGCGTACTATCTCCAAAAAAAATGAATTTAGTTCTATAACTAACTCTTTTATTTGTAAGAGTGGTATCAATGAGATAATGACAAGATAGTATTGCGACAAAACTTATTTTTAGTTTTTACTTTTAATTTAAGAAGCTCCACCTAGAACCACACTGGCTGATTTCCCTGTATTCCAACATCAAATTTCATGCACGAAACCAATACTGTCTCCATTACCTTACGTTACGAAATGTGTCAAAGATTTTAACATTCCACACTAGTTTCAAGCTTCTAACTTTCAAAAAGCATTGTAACAGCTTAATTAAAATATCAAATTCAATTTCTCGATATGATTATTTTTTCCTTTTTAGTGAATTCCAATCGTTAGTAAAGTTTTCCTTAGGAACCCTTAATTTCCATGACCAAACGAGTGCAAATTTATTTTTAACCCAAGAAAATCATGGCAAAATTCAGCACCGTTTCTTATGATGTTTGAATTCTATGTTTTAAGAAATTATATACAGAGTCTAGTAAAAATCAACTTGAGTGAACATAAGTGAAAACGGTCTCTAATTCGCTTTGGCACCAATCATTCTGATGGGATAGCATATCTATGGGATTTTTGTCGCTGAGCATGACTATTTTATTAAAAACAGTTCACTTTGTGCGCAAATGAGTAAAAACAAAAAAACAACGTATGAAAGCACACATAGGTCAAATTAAAATTATCAAACATGTTTCAAAGGCATAAAGCCTCCTTCTACAGTGCCAAGAAAGATTTTTTTTTTTTTTTTGATCCGGAGCTTGGAAAATCGGTTAAAAAGAGACGACATGTTGAATGGAACGCTGACGCAGTCAAAACAACTTTGAGACTTCAAAAAGAGTAAACTTCAAAAGGTGCTCAGTGGTTAATACGAACAATCCTCCATGAAACAGAAAAAGCCCTTTGAAGCTACATAATTAAAAACAGTTCAATATGTGCTCAAATGAGTAAATACCAAAAAGCAACGTCTAAAGGCAGCAATAGGTCAAATTAAAATTGGCAAACATGTTTCAAAAGCATAAAGCCTCCTTCTTTAGTGCCAAGCAAGAAATGGGTTTAGAGGGGGGCCAAGCAAGAAAATACCATTTCTTGCTTGGCACTGAAGAAGGAGGCTTTATGCCTTTGAAATATGTTTGCCAATTTTAATTTGACCTATTTGTGCCTTTAGACGTTGCTTTTTTGGTTTTTACTCATGACTACTTTAGTTAATGAAGTGGTGCATCAACTCCCTATAATAATGCAGCTGATATTTTCAAGCTGATGCAATGTAAATTTATTCATTACTTGTGTTACAGAACTGATAATTTCACTTTTTAACTTTTTTTACGATTGTTCATATAATATTTATAATGTACCCAGTCCCTTTCCTTTGGCACTATTAGAAATATTTTACAAATAATCCACTGAATGAACCTAAAATTGACGATATTTAGAAGATGAAACATTTAAAACATTTAGTTTTGTCTTTTTTTTTGCATTGATTCGCGCCAAACTTGGGGTGTCAATATTTGAACTGTTATTTTGCTCAGCATAAGGCACAATTTTAAAAATTATGACATCTATTACGAAATTAAAACGTAACAGGAAGTGGTGCTGGGTCAAAACCAGATTTTTTTTCTCTAAAGTCCTTCATAATTTAACTGACTGCTCCGATATTGTTGGTTTCACGTAATTTGCTGCCCCAAATTTTACTATTAGGAGTCATTCACGTTTCAAAAATAGTAGTAGCAAATTTACATACGTGGATAGTTTTGTCATTTTTAAATTTTTACAGACTTCTAAGCATTCACTGTGGCGATTTAGATAGTCTCAACATGTCATTGAATAATTTTAAGTACTGAAAGGAAGATTTTTTTAATTGCTATTTTTATGTTTCTTGCTGTTGTAATTAGATTATTACTATAGTGTGCAATACTTCTTTAATAAATAAATTCCAAACACATTCTATCTGACCCCCCAAAAAATATATCTTTCTTTTGGTTCTATTGTTTTAAATTGTCAAGTATGTTTTCATTTAGAAAATCGCGAGAAACCTTTTAAAGGTTTTTAATTAACTACACCTATTGCAACTTAGGACGCTAAGTTGAAAAATAGCCGCTGAACCATGCACTATGAGTAGCGTCTCAACAACCCTATTATCTCAATCTGCCTTATTTATCTGTTTTCTTCTTTTTCCTTTTTTTTTATATGTCCGAACAGAGGTTACTAAACTACTCAAATATAAAAAGACTAAATGGCATTTGTATCACAAATTGAATGAAATAGCACCCAGGGCACTCGTAGCGACCAAATCCATGACTTTCAAAATAAGGGCTTCCACTGTTAGCCGACGGAAGCCTCTCCCCCTTTGATCTTGGCTGACGTTTTCTGGTTGAATAGTAAAATTTGCATTATCAGCTATCCAGTCTTCCGACGAACTTGAACAAAACTTTATTCGTAATTAAAATCTCGTAGTAATGAAATAAGAAAAGAAACAATAATATTGAATTTACGTTTTAACTAAGCTTTTCATTCAGTAAGAAACGTATTTGATTTGATTGGAACTTTAAATATTAAGCCAAACACTGATCTTTGTTCGATATGGAAATACATTTAAAACTCGTGCATTTCGTAGTCATTGAAATGGTGAAAGTGGCTTAAAATGATACCCATGCATACACATCACAAAAGAACTAGTATATTAAGATACAAAAGATATGGAAAGAAAGGAAGTTACTTTCCATATTGTAACATAATTGCATCTCTTTGAACAGCGGAAATGCGAATTAAAATAATTCATCTTTCCTCTTGCTATTTTGTAAAAGATGACATTCTTTTGTAAATTATTGGTAATCGTATTTTTCATTGAATTATTCTATTATGATAAAGTTCTTTGATACTGGTAGTTTGAAAAGAATGGTTAATAGTTTTTTTCTTCATCTCAATGCATTCTCTTGTGCTACAAATAAAGGTTTATCATTTTTTTTTTAATGGTTTAGGTACTTTTTATCCCAAGCTGTTTCTATTTTCTCAAAGAAATCTTATTAAAGTGAAACGTTGAACATATTTATCACATTTAAGAATAAAAACGACTAATTCTAATATTATTTAACCAAAAATAAGAAGTTATTTAACACAAAACTAATTTAAAAAATGTATAAAATATCATAAAAATGTCTTGCTCTGTTGTATTATTGTTTTATTTATTTATTTTATTTTATTTATTTATTTATTGTTTCGTTTTAGTTTTTGTTTCTTTACTTAAAAAAAGTAAAACTATAAATTGTTGTCTTTTTTTAGCAAAAAGAAATATACAAATCCAAAAAAAAAAAATATTTTTTGGGTTCATAAATTAACAGATCTTTAGAAAGTATAACATAAATAATAACACATGAGAATTACAAACATTACAAACAGTGTATTTTTTTATTTTTTTATCTAATGTCAAACTTATCATTTGTATCACATCACGTTAGCAAAACATAGGTAAAAACAAGTTCGTGCAAGTAATATTGGAGACAAACTTTCCGTAACTCTCCGTAAAAATGCGGAAATGTTTCCATTGGGGAATAATCAATAGTTTAACCCATTAATGCCAGACATTTTTTTTTCAAAGATATTTTGCATACTGATTACAAATAGGGTTTAATGGACAGGAAAACTAATTTAAAAAATATCATGTTAAAAACAATGTATTTATTAAGAAAAGAAAAATCATCCCTAAAAAGTTACACTAGACCCCAGAGGATACATAGGGGAGAGTGGTAATGAATGGGCCATGGTGATGAATGGGCCACTAACAAAATATGAAAAAGTATTTGCATGAATTTTTTTTTTGATGACACCAATAGATGTAGCTATTTGTTCTACTAAACTCATCCAATTTTCATTCGTTTGCGCTGAGCCATTTTCAAACTAGAGTGGCATGGTCAAGAATCTGACTGAAAAGTAAGTTTTTCCCTTTTTAGTAAAACATTTCCTAGCTAAAATGTACCAAGTATTTCACTGCATACATATGTATAAGCTAGTCTTTCCATATATATAAACTAATCTTAAGATGTATTTTGATGTTATCTAAATTCAATGTACTCAAAAAACCTAAATGTATTTCAAAAGTATAGGTGGGGCTGAATGGGCCACTATGTCATGGTAATGAATGGGCCACCTAAATATTGTTTTTCTTCCTTTTCTTTGGATTTTCTCATTAATATGAAACACAACTAACTGTCATAGATAGATTAAGATTACTGTCGTCAAAATAGGTTTGTAGTAACTTCTAAACATAATTTTCAGATCTATATTATATTCCTATAGTACAATAGACCTCTGGTCGCAGTGCGTGGCTCGAAAAAGCCCCCCTCTCTCCTTCATATTATATTCCTCACAGTACAATTTCATTTTCTTTCTTGATAACTTTAGATATTTCTTATTCCCGATGTCTAGTAAATTAAAAAAAATTTTTGAATTTTGACAAGTTTGAAAATAAAGATGAAGTTTTTGAAAGTGATTTTTAATATTATTTTTGAAATATATAAATTTTGTTAAATCATAGTGTGTATTATCTGTTATTTTTTTATATATATATTTGATGTTATTTATTTCTTACAATCTCATTATTTAGTCATTTTTCTGCTACAATTGGTATGCATCAGTTTTATTTTAATTGCATCAGTTTTGATGTTTATATAATTTTAAATCAGTATGATTTTGTATCATCATGTCAAGTGCCACATTTATTTTGTCATATTCAGCAAATAAAAGATTAAATCCACATGTTTTCATTGAATTCATTTAGTGGCCCATTCATTACCTTCGATGGCCCATTCAACCCCATAGGTGGGGTTGAATGGGCCAAATTTCAAAATTTTTATTTTCTATTATAATTTATTATAGACAGGTGCTAATCCAACTTTTACGACTTTTTTAGATAGCCAGATAAGTAAAGTAACTAAAACACCAATTTAGAGTTAAAACAAAGTGTTAGAAAAAATTACAAAAACTCAAAACCAAAAAGTGGCCCATTCATTACCACTCTCCCCTACTTTATTTACTATTTTTTTTATGCCTACGATACAATATTTAAAAAGAAATTTCATCAGAAGAAATAAAAGCAGCAATTAACATAAATTAGGAAGCTGGAAATAACTTTAAAAACTTAGCTTTTTTTCTTGAGATTGTGAACGATGTAATTCTTGATAAAGATCATACTAAAACGGCTACAGAACGCATTTTACCATGGTTACCATGGTGAATTGAAACAATACCAAAGTAATAATTAAACGCTATTAATTGGTTGAAATGTTCATTTTTGAAAAATTTACACACCTTTTGGACCGCCCCTAAAAAGGGACGCTAGGCATTAATAGGTTAAAAAGATTGTGCCACAAGAATTTGATAAAGCACGGGAACTTACCTTAAGTATTTTCTTTTACTGAACGGTCCTATTCTCTCCCGGATTTGTAACTTGAATGTTGTGTAATTAGCAGGTAAATAACAAAAATTCTTCACTTGGTGCTCTGTGATGTTTCTTTGCCGCAACTAAGTATTCAAAAATGTTTGGTTCATTTATCTTGACGTTTTATTTTCTTTAACCCATTAAAGCTTAGTGTCCCTTTTTAGGGACGGTCCAAAAAAGGGTCTGAATTTCCCTAAAATGAACATTTCAACCAAATAATAGTGTTCAATTAGTACCTTGGTATTGTGTCAATTTGTTATTAACAGATTGCAGCGCATAACCATAATAAAGTGTGTTCGGTAGTAGTTTTAATGAGATCTTTATCAAAAATTACATCGTCAGGGACGTCATTTCAAGTTTTTCCAGGGGGGGGGGGCAAAGGATGGAAATACAATGCAATTTCATGGGAAAACAGCAACATGCACGCCCACTTATATGTAGGGGAAGGGTGGGCATAGCGGCCACCCTAAGGAACATCTATTTTTTTCCACCCCTAAACTTTATTGAAACATTTTATAAATCCTTTCAACATTTAGTATGGTTACTTAAGCCTGATTAAAAAATATAAACAACTAGATTTTTAAATTTTATTTGCTCAAAAATTTTACTTTACCAAAAGCTGTCAAAGTGGCCACTTTGCCCCACTAGGTAGAGCAAAGTGGCCACTGCCTAAATAGATTTAGATAGTACGGAAAAAATGAAACGCATTTAGTTTCAGAACTCAGAACAATTGTATTAGGGTTTTAAGCAAAAATAGGCATTACTAAAAGTATGTGAAGTTGTGAAATCACTGGTATTTACATAAATCACAAATAAACTCATCGTCCTCCTCTTCGGCTCCTGTGCAGGCTTCGTGAGCAGATATGAGGCACCCAGAACATCTAATCCAGCCTTCGTTGTCCTTAGATTTCGAGTAACAATCACCACAGAGAAGACAATCGACGTTTCGAATCGAACAATCGAAGTGGCCACGGCTGTGGCCACTTTGCCCTCTAGCGCGCCATTTTCGAAAGAACAATATTTCACGTACAACCCGTTGATGTATATACTGTTGAGACATATGAATTCAAGGCTAGAAACATGGTGTTTTGCACCATTGATGTAAAATTTACTTCACCTAGTCCTACAATAAACTAAAGCGAAACATGTGATGCATTTATATAACATCAGAGGGTCGAAAAGTGAAAAATTTGTGATATCTCCGTGAGTTTGCGTCTGAGCAGCATATAAACTATAACACAACAGCAACGGCTGCCGGGCGAGTAGTTAAGTCTATTGCCGCTAAGCTGCAGCAATATATAGGGAGGAAAACTTCAAGTGGCCACTTTGCCCGCAGTACCCACTATGCCCACCCTTCCCCTAAATACATTGATTTCTCAAAGTCAGGGGTGGGGGAATTGACCCCCTGCCCCCCCCCCCCCCCCTAAATGACGGGCCTACACATCGTTCACAATCTCAAAAAGAAGGCTAAGTTTTCAAAGTTATTCCCAGCTTCTCAGTTTATGTTAATTGCTGATTTTAATTCTTCTTATAAAATGTCTTTTTAAATATTATATCGTAGGTAGAAAAAAAATAGTAAAAAAAAGTATTTTTCCTTTGGGGTCGATCGTAACTTTTAAGGGACGATTTTTCTTTCCTTAATAAAAAAATTATCTTTTGCATAATATTTTTTTTATTATTTTTCCTGTCAATTAAACACTGTTTGCAACCCGTATACAAAATATCTTTAAGAAAAAAATAAAAGTCATCAATGGGTTAACTAGCAAGTAGGTTTTAATAAGAATTTAGCACTCTACTTCTTTTTTTAAGTTGACATGATAGAAATTGAGAAACTTTGTTTATGGCTACCCCTCGTCTACGTGAGCCCATAGCACATACAGCCGTAAAACTCGCCGTAAAAGCTTTGGCTTGAAAATATAATTATATATTTTTTTAATTTCAAAGGATTTCAAGTATTTTCAAAGGGCAACCCAAAATTGGTATATTGTAAAATGAAACAAAGTAATTTCAGATGAAGCGTCATTTTAAAACAAAACATGAAAAGTAAACTTGCTAGTAATTATCTGATGACTTTAGAGTCACCTATATAAAAAACAATGTTGTAATACATACTGCACACAAATATCCGACTTCAAAACATAACAACATGCATACAAGACCTTTTGGAACTTGGTGAGAATTATTCCCATTCAAAGGGACACCAGCTGTATGTGTCACCTTTCTGTATAAATTAGCATTTGTTGAAGATCACTCAACCTACCCTATGGATTTGGCCAGAGGTAGATCTTTAGAGTATAAATGTCTAGCTCACTGACAATTAATTGAAGTTTTGGAAGACTTAAAAGACTAAAAATAATTATGACAGGTTTTAACATATACTTATTGAACGAAATTTTACTTTTAGCGAACTTTTTTTTTATTAAAAATGTATTTAAAAAAGTTAAATCCTGCGTTTAAATTTGTAGTGTACATTAGTAATGGAATTAAAGGTAAATGCCTGACTTAAAAGCAATTTTTCATAGACCAATTTTTTTTTTCCAAGACTAATGTTGAACGCATAGAGAAAACGACTTTTTCATTTGATAATTCTATAAAACTATTTTTTTCATTACCACTTAAATTAGAAACAAATCATATTTGCCCTTAAATATCACTAGCATTTAAAAACAATTCTCTGCATCAAAACATTCAAAATAGAAGACGAAAGAGAAAAACAAAATCCGAAAAGTTTTTCTTTTTTCTTTTTTATAAAGAAAGGTATTTATAAAAGTCAAACAAATTTCATACCGATATAGGTTTACTAAAGATGAGGGATTAATTGGTTGATTTAGTTAGCTCAATGTGCTTTACTTTTCACTGAAAAATGCTACGTAGTATTTTATTTTCAGTGTAAGTGACGTACTAAGATGCACTTTCTGAAATCCTTTTTTTAAAAACTTTTATTTTATTTTGTTTCAATTTATTTATTTTTTGGCAGAGGTAAAACAACTAAATGTTTACTAATCCAAAACCATAAAATAATTTTTTACAGAATAACTAAAAATCTATACTATTTTTTCATTATTTGATTCGACCTATTGGAAATTGAAATATTAGAATAAAGATTTTGAATTAAATGTGTTTATAATGATATCCGAAAATACTACAACCTTCTAAATATGTAACAGTTTAGTTGCGATATCGGTAAGTAAGGTATATATCTTAATATTAAACAAAAATATGCAATGTTTATACTGTTTTTATAGCATTATTTTTAAAGTTAAAATGTAACGTTCAAAAGAATTAGCAGTTCAACTGATTAGAAAACGTTTGCTGATACACGAGAAAGTCTTATGACATTTGGCAGATTTAACTGATGTTTAAAATTAATGTTGACATAAGGGAAAAGACTCCAGAATAGTTATGAATGATCATCCTGTGTGTTTCGTTTGAAAACATTCCAAACATAAACACGGTAAATATTCAATAACATTGAAAACTTTAAACCACCTAATTGCACATATTTTCAAAAATAAGCCTTTTTGTTAACTTGGTTATTATTTCAAGTTGCATCAGCAGACAATACGAGCAAGTTCAAATGCTACCGACAAATAGCTGTATTAAACCTCACTAACAATAAAACGTGCTATAAATCTAACATGCTCTCATCGCCTTCTGAAAAGTTATCTTTCATTTAGTAAGCTGGTCTAAGCCATTGAGATATAAAATACTTTGAGAGTTAAAAAATAAAATTAAACTAATTATTTAACTTCAGAATGAATAGGGTAAGTGCTCCAATAGTCGGCCAGTCTCCAGTAGTTAGCCACAATGACGTAAAACTCCTCATAAATAGTACATTTTTAATTCAAAATCAGATATGACGCATTCACACATTCATGTACCTATCCTCAATCATCAACCAGTGGCAGTTAAGTTTTGGGTACTTTTTTTGAACTAGTAATGAGTCATTTCATTTTGAATGGTGTGCCCGTCATCCAAGATTCTGCTTATTTTTCAGCTAAGATGATTCTGTGGCCGACTACTGGAGCATTTACTAGTGTTGACAAGAGCTTGGAGTTTAGCATATATATTTTTTATTTTTGAAACAAGTAGGTGATTCACTATCAGAAAGGTTCATTCTAAAGTTTTACCTTGTTTTTGTTGCTGTATTGATAGCTGAAAGTTCTAGGTTAACCAAGATCAACAAAATATCTCTTAAAGTTCCGACTACTGGTGCTTTTACCCTACCAAAGACAAAACTAGTTTATAATTTGTTGATACATAGTTTGTAAATATGCTGTAGATTCATTTATGGACGTTCCAGATATTAATGGAATTTCCAGGAAGTGAGTACGCACGGCGCGATGCGATTACTTCAGCGTTCCTAGAGATAAAACGCGTAACAGTAATTTTCTCTTGAATAAATATTGGATGTATCGGATAAATGTGAATGAAAAGTTTTAGTTTAAAGGGAAATGACACTGCATTTCTGTCAAAGCCTAATATGAAAGCGAAAAGCTAGTTGACAAAATTTGCATCCCTGCTACCATATGAGCCAAATATATATTTACAGGCCATCAGCAATTTTATGCTTTTGATATTGTGAGCGTTATTTACATTTCAGTAATCAATAGTAAAGTACAGAGTTTGTTTCTTCGAAGTCAGTTGCAATGTTATCTCACGTTAACAATCCATTGCTTCTTCTTTCCTTTTTTTATTTTTTATCATTTGCTTTGTACAAGTATTAGATGTTTTTATTATTATTTTTTTAATGTGCGAATGTATCGGTGCTCTAACTTCGTTTATGTGCTGTTTTTTTCACTGCAATAAATGTCGATTCGTTGATGCTGCTCGAAATAGTGTCCTTTTCTAATTGCTTAAGAGAAAAAATAATTAAACGATTATCGTATTTAAAATGATTAAAATCGGCATAAGTTAACCTCATTTGATAGCGAATGGAATAAATGTTAACTAATTTAGTATTCAATCTTGATATAGAAGTCTCTGATATCAGCTTAAAAAGATTTGGTTCACCTTCTAATTTTTAAAATCAACTACGGTTTTAAATCCCATAAGAAATAAATTCGACTATATAAAGGGTAATTTCTTGGACTCATCTGTAAATTTGCAACTACTTTGATGGATACATGTCTCAACCAAATCTGAATTTTTAGAATAAAAATTTAGATTTTACTTTGTGGCAGGGATTAAAGGTTAACAGAGGAGTAGGAAATGTACAGTGAATACATTACAGTTAAACTAATAGGACCCTTTTATGTGGGTTAACTCATTTTCTCAGTATCAGGAATTTCCATTTTCTAAAACTCTGTTTCAAAAGGAGGAAACTTCTTATTCCGTCAAATACAATCTTCAAACTTAAACACGCAATATTTATTAGATAAAAGACAGATATCGCTATAAGACATAAAAACATATGTTTTATGTTACGCTAAAATTGTTATACAATTAGCTATTTGTTCTAAAAAGTAAAATGTTGTAAAAGTATAATGACGCGTGTAACTTATTAAAGCGTCTCACAGAAAGCAAATAAAATCCTATCTCTGTCCGAAATGAAATATTCAGAGACACTTTTTCAAAGAAACACACAAGTTTCTTCAAGATTATAGTGTTTAATGTAAAGAAATTAATAGCTACATATTTTTTCCTAGGAAATTTCCCAAGTAAACATTAAAACAGTGCGGTAAAGCAATTTCTGAAATGCCAAGCATTCGTTATGCTTCCATTAAAAGTATGTCGCAAGAAAAAAAAGTGATACGATTCTAAAAATTTCCTTACTCGCCGTAATGGCACATCTTCTCTGTCGTTTTTCTTTTTTAGGACTCAAAAAATTCTCCATTTGCGCTGGAGAGAAATAATCACTGCTGAAGTAAGCTACTTTTATAACTTATTTCCATAACTGAGTGCAAACTTAATTTAGTTTATAAATTATTCAAAAGCCTCCATTTGCGACCCTAATTGCATAAGTGGAAAAAATGCAATATGTTTTTACAGAAAAGACTGATGTTAACACTGCAGGAAAAAAAAGTAAAGAGAAAAAAACTGAGTTGAAGAAAGTAAAACTGACAACTAACATCAAACATGACTTATGAAGCATATCGCCATGTCTTGCCTTTGCTTTTTTGTCTTTATTCAACTTACTTATTGCTCTGAAATAAGGCTTCTCTCTCTATGAGCGTTACAAACTAGGTGTTCTCCGCTAGTCAGTTTAGCGGAGCATAGTTTTCATATATTTGCTAGATCGCGTTTGAAAGATACAAATCTCTTTTTAACTTATGATTTAAGAAAAGGTTATTATGCCGAATAAGATCACTCTAACGGCTATTGTTTTGTTTTTTGCTCAGTTTTGGTAAAGATGGCTCCAATATTCGAAAGTTCATCGAATGTCTCATAAAAACAAAGACAAAATTCCTTCCATGCCGAAATTTAAATTCCGACTGTGTTTGTCAGCAGATTTAACCCATAAAAAAGGTTTGGCTTTCTTAGGTCCCTGATAAGAGTCCCTAATAAGACGGAAGAAAGTATTATCAAACCAAAAAAAGAAAATGCTAGATTATTAGTATCAAACATAAAAACCACAGTTGATAAACTCAAAAAGCATTATCAAAAATTCCATATTAACGAAAATAGAAAGAAAGATGACCAACCTCCACTTTCGCAGGGCACTTTTTTTTTTTTTTTCGCTTCCGACTGCTATTCGCACTCTAATGAGTAGCATATGCACCACATAATTACATATTCCATCCGATACGCCGATGTCTTATAAAGGAAACCTTGACTACATTGTATTTTAATTTCCTTTTCCAGGTTTTCAAACCACAGAATGACGGGGCTCTTTAAAAAATGACGGGGCTCTTTTTAAATTCGTCAATTATATAAATTAGGTTTCAAGAACAGTAAACAACTTTTAACTAGTAAACTAATGAGAAACATGAAGAAACTAAAGTTACTACAAAATAAGATCAGGTACGTGCTGCATGTGCATGATCTTGTTTTTTTTGGGGGGGGGGGGGGGGCGCTGTTGTCTGTTGATAATAAACTTTTTGTTGATATCGCTTTGTCATCAGTCAGATTTTCTGATGACAATGAAGTCACGATTTAGGGAGTTATTTATATCCTAAATCCGAAAGGGCTTGGGAGGTTGGCTCTATTGGTCGACATGGTCGAATTGTGGCAACTAACTTTTATAGTTATTACCGTAAAGTCGGGCTACTTGGACCCACAAGGAGGTTACTTGAGCCCACAGTAAAATGATAAAATCTGGGTTTGGTACTAGCATTAGAGACTGCAGAATGCTTCTACCTAGAGGAGAAACGAGGAACTACGTGCAAGTCTTCAACTAATAAGTACCAAACCTAGATTTTATCATTTTACTGTAATGGGCTCAACTAACCCCTTAGGGTCCAAGTAACCCGACTTTACGGTACGTTTAAAAATAACTGAAACAGAAAAGAAAAATGAAGAAAAAATTACTAATTACCACTAACTAATTACCACTAAGTTCATTAAATAAATAGCTTACTTTTTATTGTAATATTTCATTCTGAAAATAATTTCCTTGTTTTTTTTTTTCTTTTGAAACATGTCTTCTCACTTTTTTAACTCACAAGGTGTTTGTCATATTTCTTTAAATACATAACGAAAGTTAAGTTTACTTATTTTGACGCACAAAGTATAAATGATTTACATTGTTTTGTTTCAAGTAGTATTTCACAAGCGGATTGCATAGAAGCAAAACAATTTAGGTATTTAAAAAAAGAGAAGAAAAACACTTAATTTCCATTCAATTAACTAATGTGCTTTTTGAAATATTTTTCCCATTAGGATGACTTATCTCCTTATTTTATTAAAATCTTCTTATACACTGCGATGCAAAAGTTTAGACACAATGCAAATATGTGAATAAAAAGAAAACTATTCAAATAAATACTTTCAAATTTATACTGCAGGTACACAATATGGTCCCAAATACGTGTCTGGAGTTCTTAATACTGTAACTGGAATCAAATTTTGGATATTACAAAAGACATTTTTTTTACATTGTTGCAAAAGTTTAGACAATAGTCAGATTTTATGCAAATATCCCTTGAAAGTTGATTGGTGGAGGAAATGCGGGACTGTATTATTCATTTATAAAGTGCAGGGATTGCTGAATAAAAAATCAAAATCTCAGGAGCTCTTTAGTTCTCGTGTAAAGAAGATGAGAAAGTTTGGAAGCTGAAATTTGAAAATGAACCTACTTTATTAATTTTTTGTCTTTTAAATCGGCTCTAGTATGGTAGTACATTGTTTTTTACTTTGTGAAGAGCAAATTCAGACATGCGTATCGATTAAAAAGTCCAAGGAAAATTAGATTTTTTAAGGATGAAGGAATTGAAAAAACGGTTCAGACTGACGATTCGCCCCTTAATCTTTCAAAACTTCAACTTGGGTCAAAAACAGCACGTGACAGCATAAGTAGATGAACAACTGAATCGGAACGCATAAAAAAAAAAAAAACAAAGAATTGTGCCTGAGCCTTTTCGGACAGAGTGTCCCAAATAAGCCAGATTTTAATATTAAAATTCAGCATATGTATCATCGTGACTAAAAAATGAATGGTACTTTCTTTGATAAAAATTATTAAAATTGGGATAGCCTAGATGGATTATAATTCTTTTCGCGGGACTTGAGAAATATCCAATAATCATATGCTGTGCTGCTTTTACCAATAAAATCTGGCTTATTTGGGACACTCTGTCCGAAAAGGCTCAAGCACAATTCTTTGTTTTTTTATGCATTCCGATTCAGTTGTTCATCTACTTATGCTGTCACGTGCTGTTTTTGACCCAAGTTGAAGTTTTGTAGGATTAAGGGGCAAATCGTCAGTTCGAGCCGTTTTTTCAGTTCCTTCATCTTTAAGAAATATATTTTTCTGGGTCTTTTGATCGATACGCATGTCTGAATTGGCTCTCCACAAAGTAAACTAGCTGTCGTGGCCGTCACGAAACTTTCTTCTATATCTATCTTATGAATTCCGGTTACAAAATAAAATACGTACTCGCCCGAGTAATTGGAGACAGCTCCAATTTCCCAATTATCGTAATAACCCTGCAAATGCAGAATCAATGAGCGAAATTGGAAATCATTGCAAAAGCCTTGTTTAGATAAATTGCAAACATTTTATTTGTTAGTAAAAAGAAATTGGCAACAGTTAAAAATTTCAAATCATTGAAAGTTTTCAGCTGTTTTGATAATTAAATAGCGTGAAAGCGATTTTTTAATGAATTAATTTTTCGCATTGTTGACTAAGCGCAAAAATCACCCCACCCTCCCCCTGTGGCGATTGGCGCCAAAATTTAATCGATGCTTGCTTCCATATTGGGTTAGTGTTATTCCAAATTTCATTCAAATCGCAGCAATATTTCCCGAGATACAGTAGGTGCAATGACAAAATAAGCACTTTTGATTGCTCCACCCCCCTTTGAGATATTGACACACAAATTGAATCAGCACCTGTACTCAATAGGGTCTACCTATGGACCAATTTTCGTTTGATTCCGCCGGTTACTTCCTGAGATATAGCAATCACCCCCGCGCAGAACACGTGCGATTGCTCCACCCCCCTTGGAGATATTGACAAACAAATTAAATCAGCACCTGTACTCAGTAGGGTCTACCTATGGACCAATTTTAGTTTGATTCCGCCGGTTACTTCCTGAGATATAGCACTCACTCCCGCGCAGAACACGTGCGATTGCTCCACCCCCCTTGGAGGAATTCGCTAAACAAAGTCAGGTGCACCAGTTCACATGGTGGTACATATGTGCAAAAATTTTTGTTCGATTTCATGCAGTAGTTTTTGCTCTAGCGCGGCCACAAAAACTGGTCACACACATACAGACTCACACACAGACAGACACACACACACACACACACACAGACAGACATTTTCCAAAAATGGTCGAAATGGACTCAGCGCACCTCAAAACGTGCAAATCCGTCAAAATTCGACATTCGAAAATTTTCACGAAACCAATACTTTCTTCTATATCTATACATATAACTAGCTGTCGTGGCCGTCACGAAACTTTCTTCTATATCTATCTTATGAATTCCGGTTACAAAATAAAATACGTACTCGCCAGAATAATTGGAGACAGCAGCTCCAATTTCCCAATTATCGTAATAACCCGGCAAATGCAGAATCAATGAGCGAAATTGGAAATCATTGCAAAAGCCTTGTTTAGATTAATTGCAAACATTTTATTTTTAGTAAAAAGAAATTGGCAATAGTTAAAAATTTCAAATCATTGAAAGTTTTCAGCTGTTTTGATAATTAAATAGCGTGAAAGCGATTTTTTAATGAATTAATTTTTCGCATTGTTGACTAAGCGCAAAAATCACCCCACCCTCCCCCTGGGGCGATTGGCGCCAAAATTTAATCGATGCTTGCTTCCAGAATGAGTTAGTGTTATTCCAAATTTCATTCAAATCGCAGCAATATTTCCCGAGATACAGTAGGTGCAATGACAAAATAAGCACTTTTGATTGCTCCACCCCCCTTTGAGATATTGACACACAAATTGAATCAGCTTTTGTACTCAATAGGGTCTACCTATGAACCTATTTTCGTTTGATTCTGCCGGTTACTTTCTGAGATATAGCAGTCACCCCCACGCAGAACACGTGCGATTGCTCCACCCCCCTTCGAGATATTGACAAACAAATCAAATCAACACCTGTACTCAGTAGGGTCTACCTATGGACCAATTTTCGTTTGATTCCGCCGGTAACTTCCTGAGATATAGCAGTCACCCCCGCGCAGAACACGTGCGATTGCTCCACCCCCCTTCGAGATATTGACAAACAAATTGAATCAGCTCCTGTACTCAGTAGGGTCTACCTACGAACCAATTTTCGTTTGATTCCGCCGATTACTTCTTGAGATATAGCAATCACCCCCGCGCAGAACACGTGCGATTGCTCCACCCCCCTTCAAGATATTGACAAACAAATTGAATCAGCACCTGTACTCAGTAGGGTCTACCTATGGACCAATTTTCGTTTGATTCCGCCGGTTACTTCCTGAGATATAGCAATCACCCCCGCGCAGAGCACGTGCGATTGCTCCACCCCCCTTGGAGGAATTCGCTAAACAAAGTCAGGTGCACCAGTTCACATGGTGGTACATATGTGCAAAAATTTTTGTTCGATTTCATGCAGTAGTTTTTGCTCTAGCGCGGCCACAAAAACTGGTCACACACATACAGACTCACACACAGACAGACAGACACACAGACAGACACACAGACAGACATTTTCCAAAAATGGTCGAAATGGACTCAGCGCACCTCAAAACGTGCAAATCCGTCAAAATTCGACATTCGAAAATTTTCACGAAACCAATACTTTCTTCTATATATTAGATATAGAAGAAAGTAAAAACAACGTACTACCATACTAGAGCCGATTTAAAAGACAAAAAATTAATAAAGTAGGTTCATTTTCAAGTTTTGGCTTCCAAACTTTCTCATCTTCTTTATACGAGAACTACAGAGCTTTTGAGATTTTTATTATTTATTCAGCAATCTCTGCACTTTATAAATAAATAATAAAGTCCCGCATTTCCTCCACCAATCCCATTTCAAGGGATATTTGCATAAAATCTGACTATTGTCTAAACTTTTGCAACAATGTAAAAAAAAGTCTTTTGTAATATCCAAAATTTGATTCCAGTTATAGTTTTAAAAACTCCAGACACGTATTTGGGACCTTATTGTGTACCTGCAGTAGAAATTTGAAAGCATTTCGTTGAATAGTTTTCTTTTTATTCACATATTTGCCATTTGTCTAAACTTTTGCATCGCAGTGTAGCTAGATAAATGTTTTCTTAATTCTAAAAAGACAGCTATTGTGCATCAGGAACACTTTAATATGTAAAAGAACCTATAATCTATATTATTTATTTGTTTTTTCCTATTTTATTGAGGTTTTACACTTTTATTGTGTACAATTTGAGGAAAACTAGCACAGTAGCAAATAAATGATTTTTCTCTAATCCATCTAAAGACGCAGTACAATATAAAAACAAGCAAAGACACTAGCAATATTAATGGCATGGGGAAGCAAGGGCGTAAAGCGAATGATATCATCAACTATGTCCCGACATCTCTCGAAACTGCACTTAGCTACTAGCCTCCTTTGGAAAATTACCGCCATAAAAACGGTGTCACAGTGCTTGCTGTTAAGACAGAATGTGCCCAATGGACACATTTTCTGCAAAAGTTTACTTTCTTTAGAGGTCTTTACGTGCACGATTGGAAAAATGCTTTACATAAAAGTTCAGTTGCTATTGAAGGCAATGATATTTTAATAGAAGTCATCTAACAATACTAATATTCGTAACAGTATACTTCTAAGAGATGAAATTTAATTTTACATGTTAGATAAAAATTGTTGTAAAATTTGATGTCCTCACTAAGTTTAAATAATCTTTTTTTCTTTCTCCACAGCTTTCATGCTTACATAATTTGCAAAAAGTAATTTTATTTTGTAGAAAAGCGAAACTTTCCTACATATCTGCTTTATCTTTTGTTTTCATTAAAAGAGTTTATATCTAAAAATAATTTAAACCTTTTGACCTCAAGTTCGTTGAGATTTTTAAAACCCATATAAAATATAAATGTTGAAATTAAAAGAATTTCACTGCCAAAAATGTTTATTTTTTTTAATATTAACCAACTGAAAAACTCAAAAATAAAAGAGTAAGCATGCAGTTTGCGTTTCAAATTTAAAGCGAAAAAAAATCTGTAATGTTTGTCTTATATTTTTCAATAAAAATTAATAGAAAATATACCGTTATTGGTGGAAGTCTATTACTTATTTTTGATCTAAAGTTATACGTATATTTAATTAATTGTATATTTCTAAAAATGTCCTAAATTAACTTAATTTCTGCAATTTAAAAAAAAAATGACAAACTGTTACAGAAAATCTAAATAAATTTAAAATGACGAAGGCAACTTTTTCGATACATTACGAAGCAATAAGTATTTAGGTCAGTAAAATTAACAGCAATATTGTGTTTTATAGTGAAAAGTTTTGCGCAGATGTAAGAATAAAATATCTTGTAGCTATCAACATAAGATGAGTCAAAAATAAAAGTAAAAGAAACCTAATTACAACGCAATAAGCTGCGCGATTATTTTTAAATTATAAAAATAGTTTAAAACTGCATGCAAGTCACCACATTTTTAGTGCTTAGAAAAAACTTCGGTAATTAATAAAGTTACGGAATATGGTAATTAAAAATTTATCAATTTTAAAACATAAAATGATACTAAAACTGTTTATAAAAAACGTTTATTAAAATGCATCGCATCTCTTCGCAATTTAATGCTCAAAAATATTTAATTTTTGTTTAAACATTTTCTCATGCAAGCAATCACGTACTCCGTTGATGATCACATTATGACATGCATAATTAATTACCTAACGTTTACCTAATTAAGTTTGCATGATTCCAGTAGAGCTTTGCCTCCTTCAAGTGACTATTATAATTTGTTATTTATTTGTGAGAGTGTCTGATAATTTAAGCAAATTAGATTGCAAGTAAAACCAAAAATTATGTTGAGAAATATGTAAAAAATGTAAAAAATGAAGAGCAAGATTCTTGATTAAAGTGTTTTTCAAATTTGTGTTCTTGAAAATATTTTGTAGGAGCTGACTTTTACCGTCTGGTTCAACTAAATAGCGTTTTTCCCAATACTCGTAGTTTTGTGAACAATTAAGTAAAACGTAGATGAAAATTGTGCTTAAGAAAGTTTTCAGTGTTAATCCATTAATGCCTGACATTTTATTTTTCAACGATTCTTTGTATACTGGTTACAAATAGTGTTTAATGGACAGGAAAAATAGTTAAAAAATTATCATGTAAAAATTAAATTTTTTATTTAAGAAAGAAAAATCGTCCCTAAAAAGGGACGCTAGGCACTAGAGGGTATATACTTTTTTACCAATTTTTTTTTCTGCCTACGATGTAATATTGAAAATGACAATTTATAAGAAGAAATAAAAGCAGCAATTAACATAAACAGGGAAGTAGATTCAGAGAACAAGGAAATATTGGTGTTGTTGAGTATGAAAGTCAGCAAAGCATTTGTTCTGCAAACCTACGTATTGCATTTGCTGCATTCCGATAAGGTCTTTTACTTCAATGGGCACATCTTACCTGAGTCTTATTTAAAGCAATATAACAACTAGCCCCATAATACCTAACTCAATCCGGTACTCTTGAGCTCAATGCGTACAGAAATAAAAATGAAGAGCGGCTACCACCATTTTTTAGAGTGAATCAAAAACCGGTAGTTCCCGATATTTGATGCATGGGATCTTTTTCCTTATGCAACGACTGTACTGAGCAACCATATATATTTGGTTCATCAATTTCAATTACTTACTTTTCGCTGTTGGACAATCACTTAGCCTTTACAATAGGATGAACTAAATGAAGATTCATTGCAATAGTTATGACACTGCTATTATTGCACCGAACCAACGTAATATTATTTTACATGCCATCGACATTTATTCAAATTCAAAACTTCCTCTCTTTTCTTTTTTGAACAACTTAACTTTAGTTCATGAGCATTTTTTAATCCGATTCTTGCACAAAACCTTTCTGAGACAAATAATCACGTAGGAACGCAAGAGAAGTAAATAAATTGTCACAGTAGAGATCAAAATTGGCATGCTCAGGGCATTCTGAAATCTAATCTGCAACCACCCCCCTTTCCCAAATAACAGACACATATGCAATCCTTGAATTCTTCATCAAGGTGAAATGCTAAGCTTCTGAAACAGCTTAGGGCTTCTTCCCCCCCCCCCCCCAACAGTCAGACTAAACAATAATAAACACCTAAATGCATAATGGAAAAGTAATGAAATATAAGGAATAATTAGTGTTTTAAAGAATTACATTTTTGAAATAGCTTTCTTTCAAAATTTACCTTGAGTATTTTTTGTAATTAAAAAAAGAAGAGAAAATATTTAAGAACATTGTATAATTGATTTTATATATATTAATTAATTTAATTTAATTAGATTTTGAAAATAAAATAAGTTTTAAAAATGACAATTGTTATCTGGTTTTCAGTCTAAAAACATTTACTAACTTCTTTGATATAAATTATAGATTCTAAGCAAGAAATCAGCAACGGTTAAACAATGCAGCCTTTTGTGCCTAGCGTCCCTTTTTAGGGACGTTCTAAAATTGCTATAAAATCCTAAAAAAATTTAAAATTTACAAAATTGCAAAAAAAGGTAAACTAAAACATCGATCAAAGTAGCACATATATCAAACGCGGATAGATTTACTTGTTAATAACTTTAAAAACTTAGCTTTTTGTTCTTGAGATTGCGAACGATGTAATTTTTGATAAAGATCATAATCAAATGGCTACAGATCACACTTTACAGCGGTTATGTGCTGCAATCTGTTAATACAGAATTGAAGCAATACCAAAGTAATAATTGAACACAATTATTTGGTTGAAATGCTCATTTTTGGAAATTCAGACACACTTTTCGGACCGTCCCTAAAAAGGGACGCTAGGCATTAATGGGTTAAGTAAAAGTTTTGCATAAATAGCCATTTAATAACTATTTCCTCTTATACCATATCAGAACACTTGATAAAAATGTGATTCAACACAGATGTGCGCAAAATTCCAATTGGGGAGAGTTTTCAAGATTATTTCTCTCAAAAGATGGTAATGGTCGTCTTAAATACTGATTTAACTGAGAAGATGAAAACTTGTAACAAGGCGTAGAGATTAACTTTTAAGTTTCATTTATAATTTCTACTACTGCACAAAAGTCGGTATTCTTATACAACGTCATATCATAAGCGGCAACATCATAACAAGTTATAGAATTTTATTGAGAAGAACAGTTACAGTATAAATCTAGATGCAACGAAAATTTGCTAAAAAGAGATCACATATTTAGGACCAAATAAATGTCATCCTATGGTTGAATAAATCAAACGCCAAAATCTGACACTTGTAGATACCTGTCACAACTCTGTAATTTCTTATTCAGTTATAGTTATTCCACAACGTGATACTTTTCAAAATTCTAGAACTTTACTAAAACTGTGTGTTTATTTGTTCCAGCAACTCTTCGAAGGCAAATTTTTAAAATTGCAAAATATTTATCTGCGATGTTTCAAATTCTTTGCTAGAGTTCATTTACGCAGTATTCTTCTGATGGATAACCATTGCATCTGGCTTATGCTATTTTTAATGAATCAATATTTCTGATAAATTAAGAGGAGCACATTTAAAGTACACTAAAAGAACAATTGACAAGTAAACATAATTTGTCAGATTTCTGCATCTAATCTTATTACGAATAAAGTTCCAGTACTATGGTTCAAAAAATCATGAGTTATATGAACGAAAAGTGGATTGAACAGTAATGAAGTAAATCTCAACTGCAAGTTGTACATTCGGTCTGAAAAAGAGCAAAAAAAAAAAAAAAACGCAGCTCGAGAATATTTTCGGTTTGATAAATAAAATTTATGTATAGGTAATACTACCCAATT
>JAXGGA010014068.1:0-33203 GCA_038373865.1 Uloborus plumipes
CCTGTAATCCTGAGTTTTATATCCGTACGGATAAACTCATACAGGAGCTCCTACCCTCCACGACTATTCCAAAAATCTGGCCAAAAGATTCTTTGAAAGGATCCCTACGGTTGGAAACCCAATGCTGCACAGCCTTCTGTCCTACGACCCGGCTGATCCAGCTAACCATCGCCGGCCCCGTGCCTTGTTGAGATAAGAAATGCACGGCACTTTCCGCTGCTCGTCACTGGGAGCTGCCGCTTTGCGAGTAGGGATTTCTCCTGGCTAGGTGCTACAAGGTAAAACCTTATAGCATCTCCTCGCTGCTAAACAGCTACTACTGTTAAGTATGAGAAGGTGAGCGGTTACCCCATTCGCACACAACTCACCTTTTCTCACAGCCTTGAAAGGGCTAACTGCAACATTACCGGAGGATTTTTCTCCTTCTCTGAGTTGGCAGTGCTGCTGAGTTCCTGTAGCCAATCAGGGACTCAGCGGTAGCTTTGGTTTACGTTTTTGAAGATTTATGAGGCGCTGGCCTCTTGCACTGGTGTTTGCAGTTTATGCACTAGAGTTGGATTATACGTTTGCTGGGGGCTGGGTGTGGCTGCTCAGCCCCCAGAATCCCTTCTTCATTTTACCTGATATGAAAAATGTTTGCTAAAGTTCCCTCAGAGGAATTCTTTTACTCTTTACATGAATAAGTTTTACTCTTTACATCACATTTGAACGAATATAAATAGTCTAGAACGGTTCTCCTGCTGTAAAATCAGGAGGTCTTCAAAAAGGTTCCTGTATACGATGAGGCACTTATATGGAGTCTTCAGTTGATGTGTCCACTTTGCCTAAAAGGAGCTTTCGCCGGTAATAAATTCGGCTGGAACATGAACTCTGTTTTTACGAACTTTTAGTTAGAAACTAAGCAATGTACTAACCACTTGTGAATTAGAATCGCATAGCACTAGGACTAACACCCTCCACAACCTTTGCTATTCCCCTTTTTAGGGCTCCTTACTTTTTAATTGTTTTTTATGTATATTTGTACTAGATTTTTTGATACTTTTCAAAACTTAAAAAAGCTTGGTTTTTGACCTTGCGGGAAAAAAAAAAGATTGTACTTCGTACTTTTCACACTTCTTTAGTACCCCCTTTTAACTATTTAAATAATTACGTCTTTCTTCATTTTTAAATTTTTTTAAACTCCTGACAAATGCCAGCTCGTCATTGGTTTACAAGTAAGGTCATGCTCATTTCACCCAATTACAGACTTCCGAGGTAAAGTGTCAAACCCTAGGTACTCGGAAGGTTCGCCGTATTTTAGATTGCCTTCTAAATGATCAAACATGAAATCCATTATTACAAAACGTGGTTGCTATGAAACAGTAATAATAATGATTGGAGAATTTTGAATGAAGGCTTAACTAAATCAAACATAAATCTCATTAGCGGGCCACTTACGTAGTACTTTTATCCCTGGCTGCTTGTAGGTTTTTGAAATATAAATTAGTTGAAAAGTCATCCACTTATATATTGAAAACTGAGTACCTGTCTAAGTCTGCTTCTTTCAATTGAGCGAGTTGAACTCGCTGAAACTTTCCTCACCACTTTGAAAGCGCGAAGCATCTCAATAATTCGAATGGTTTTTTGATGCAGGAAAAGAGTAAATGCGTGACGCGCCTTTTAGCGAGCCGCTTTGGCGGCGAGTAGTTTTGTTAAAACTTTTTTCATTGCTTTAAAGGCGCGAAGCTCCCGTGCAACGCCGGGCCACGCGGCTAGCTGCTTGAGGCATTAGCGGGCCACGTGCGTAGTATGTCTTGAAATTTCATGAACATAAAATTAGAGCAAATAATATTCCAACATAATGAGGTAAAAGTTAGGGGGGGGGCACATTATGCATCAACATGCCGCAGGAATGGCAGCTAGTAAGCCTTAATTTTTGTGCTGCTTAGTTTTCTTTTTCACAACTATATAAATTACACAGAAGTTTTGTACAGTTTTGCATACCGCAGCTCAAGAGTCGAAAGAAATATGTGCTAAACTTTATTTTATTGTACCTGTCAGTTTCATTGCTAAAAGCAAAGAAACTTTAGAAGCCTTTTTTCAAAATACAAAATGTGTTTCCCAGACCTATTGAAATGATATGCTAATTCAATTTATTCGAAATAAAATTATTTCCTCCCATGAATATTTGATAAGGAAAAATAATATATAAATTTCCGTTATTCCTACTTCCAATTTAATATATTCTTCTGTCCCTTTGTATTACAAATTTTTATTTGGCAACGTGAGACTCTGTTGTGAATTTAAATCTCATGACTTTTATTGAATTGCCATATTCATTCGTTCTTTGAAAAGAAGGGAATATTTTATTTAGTGGAAATTGATAATTTTTAAAGAAGTTTGCGCTATTAGGGATTGCGAAAAAGTGTAATTAAATCAACATAAAAGCTTTTAGGGAAAGTCTTTTTTTTTGTTTTTTGGAGAAAAAAAAATAGAATCAGAAATTTACCGAAAAAAAGCTTTAGTTAAACACTCATTTGAGCATGTAAAATAAAGATTAGCATAGATATGCACAAAACCTTTTTAATGAAACATTATCAGAGATTTCTGTGGGTTGGTTTTGCACACAGTAAAAAAACCCCCTTTTTTTCAGTTTTATACTGGCAGCAGGAGTTCCAGTTAAAATCTTTAAACTTTAATGCACAGTAATAAAATTTAAATTAAGCACTTTTACAGTTTATTACTGTAAAGCAGCAATTTTAAAGTTCATTACCTCAATTTTACAGTTTATTGCCGTAAAATTCAGCTGTATTATACTATAAAAACAACAGTATAATACTGGCAGCATAGGTTCCAGTTTAAAACGGCAAAGTTCACGGTAATAAACTGTAAAATTAACAATTTTGCACTTTATTACTGTAAAATTTACCATTTTACAGTTAAGTACTGAACAATTAACAATTCCACAGCTTATTACTGTAAAGATAGCAATTTTTACAGTTTATGACTTTTAAATTTGCTGTGTTATACTGTAAAAATATATATTTTTTACAGTGCAGTAAAATGCTTTCCAAATATATATTTCGATAATTCCCCTGCGTATGCGCAAATTTGTATTGGAACTCCACTTTTTCATTCATCGTTTGATGTTTTCTGAAAATATGTACACATATACAGCTCAATGCTGGTTAAAAAAATCTGCAAAAAAGAGGTCGCAAAAGTATGTAACCATACATATCTCATACAGATTTCTTAAAATTTTTAATGATGGTATTTTTTTTCTCAATTATTAAAATTATACAAAAACTGTTTAAGTATGCTAGAAGATGTATCGTAAAGTAATTGGATAACTGTATGGGTTAGAACTAAATTTAAAATACATGAATATATGAGAGAGAAAAATACCAATAATTATGTTTTTATGTCACTAAATGTGAAAAAAAAAATGCTGTTTTTCTTTAGTAAAAGCTGAGACATAACGAACAAGTTTTATCTTGTGAAACCTTTTCCTAAAGCCTTTTTGTGAGTGTTGCATTTTTACTCTCGCATTTAAAAAAGTAGTTTGATATAAAAAGATAGAAATATCTCGTCCTCCTCATGTATCACATTATTTGGGAGTTCTCCACCAATCTTCATGCCTTTCTCTTCCCTTTCAGTTTCTGGAATATTTCTTGAAGTAGTTCATTAAACAATTTATTTTGAGCTGTGTCCCCTGTTTTACCCCTTTAGTAATTTTGATCGCAGTATGTGTTTTGTGGAGTTTCAACATATCTGAAAGCTTTTTAATAAATAAATCCGTGTTAGGTGGATATATGCTACATAAATAACGCAGTTTTTTATGCATTCTTAACTGCTAGTGATAAAACAGAGTCGAACGCTGTTTCTCAGTTCACAAACACTACGCAGATAGGAAGCTTAACCAATTTTTAAAGCATATTTCTTAAGCTACTTTTTTGTTTTAAGGTTTGCAGACTCCACTTTTTAATTGTTGCTGAAACAATGAAATTTATAGTAATTTTTAAAGTTAATTTTCTTTCTTCTTCTAGCAGCCAAAATGCTACGATTGCTTCAAGAAGTTCCATTGCTGAAGCCATATATTTCTCAGTCTGCAACGTACTTAAACGTTGACCTCAGTACATCGCAAACTATTTCCAAAATATCAGATAATTTTAGTACATTTATCTCATCAGAAAATAAAACAGTGTTAGATGTTTGCTGTGTCTGTCCATCACAGATCACTGTTTTGAAAGTCCGTTTTTTGAACTTTAGATTGGTAAATGGTTCAGTCTATCTAATTTCCTGAGAGAGCAAAAGTATTTCAAATGTTTTGAGAAAGTTATGGAGCATTTTTACTATCCTTATACATATAAAATTTTTGTTTAGTCGAATGAAAGATGGAAAGGGAATATACCAGTATAAAGCTTTTATAATAAGAAATTTTATTGTACGGAGACCAAAACTGCTTTTCAAATAGATCATCGTAAGCCCTAATTCCTGGCTTAAAGTGAAAACAAAATACATAAATAGTTTACAAGGGAGCTACGAGTATAAAGAAGACGATAGCCATACAAGATGTGCAGAAAAAACCCTTGGTGTAAGAAGAATTTTGTGCAAAATATCCAAACTTTGAGGCAAAGCTTTATATTCAGAAAGCATGACTGATGTAAGGATTATGACAATAATGTGTATTTTATTCAAAACTTCGTTTAATACAGTTTTAACGATGCAGAAAAGAATAAAATCGTGTTTAGAACTATGAAATGCATTACAACGAAAAAGGAATATCTGACGTATAAATGATTCATGAGAGGTGAATATGGTGATGAACTCAAAAGCAAAGCAGCAATTTATATAAATGATTTGTATTTGTTTAATATATATATATATATATATATATATATATATATATATATATATATATATATATATATATATATATATATATACATATATATATATATATATATAATGTAACATTATTTGAAGAAGAAAGATGAAAAGACAACGCCAAAACACAAAAGATGCTAAACTAATGAGCACTAAATTGGTGGTTTTGTGCAAACAACGTTTTACAAGAATCCGAAAACCCGAAAACTTGCGTATGCAATGCATTTTTCCAGATGCAGCGTTACTCTTGAATTTCACCCTAAGACGCTTAGACAATTGGAGCAGACGGCTACATTTCTCCAATAATATGTTTCTTTTATTAAGTGGTAAATAATATATTGTAAATACACATCATTATTTGGAATTCAAGTAATCAATATTTTACTCATTATTCAAACATCCTGACAATTGCTTGACCACCACAATACTGACACACACACACACTACTACTACTTAGTTCGTAATACTTACGCGTAACAATGCGTTCCTACAAGCACAACATGTTAATTAAGTTGCAAATAATATTTATCTAAATAAGAAATTCACTTAGTACCATTTGCTGGTTCATAACTGTTTTCTATAGAGTGCAAAGTTTACATTCGTTTTTACTTCTTTTTACGTAGTAAAGGAAGTATTGTGATCGCGAAAAAAAAAGCACTCAAATTTGAGTCCAAATTTTGATTTTGCTCGCCCCCGAATGAATGTTCAGTAGTTTTTTCAACCTGTCAGCACGTGCATATGTACCTATCAACATATAAGCAGCCTTAAAATCCTTTTCAACCCCCCCCCCCGAGTTAATTACGACGAGTTTTCAAGTGACTTCTGCATGTACGTATGTATGTGCATATGTATTAATGTCGCATAACTCAAAAACTAGAAGCTTCTGGTTTGGTGCGTAGGCTCTAAGGATGGTCTAGTTGTGCACTTCCCCTTGTGTTTGCATTCGAATGTTCTCAAGGGGGTGTTTTACCCCTTTTTTGTGGTTTCTTCAGTGTTAATTTCAATGCAGACTCAAGTGATATGAATTGCCGCGACCACTTGGCGATATGTCGCCAAGCTTTTGGTGGGCAAGTGTTTGCCGCCAACTTGGCGACATATCGCCAAGTTGGCGACAAATTTGGCGAAAAAATTATTTTTCGAATTTGTGTTCAACTTGGCGCTATTGGCCATATTTTGCGAAAAATTCGCTGAATGATATTGAAATCAGCAATATTTAGAAAATTAACCATTGTAAAATATTTTTTGCATTGTTTCGTGGCAGATTAGGGGAATAAATATTTGAATTGTTCCCTTGCTCACTCCAAGCACTTTTTTTAACACTTAAGGCAACTACTAAGAAATTTACACGTAAAAGGAAGTAGTGTGGGGTCTATACCAATTTTTTTTTTTTTTTGGTAAAAACATATTTTGTAACAGGATTAACTGGATGCACAATTAAAATTAAATACCTTTAATGCATTACATACAGCGTTAGTCGTGACATAAATGTACGCCGTAAACTCAAGTAGTCCATTGTATAAGTAGGAAGTAATTACTATGAACACGCAAAACAGCACACTCAAAATTGGTGTTCCAAGTTTAAATATATATTGTAGAAATCTTTCCCATTTGCATAATTAAATAGGAAAATTAGGCGTCGCTAGTAAAGTCCACATTAATGTCTTTGCATTTAAGATGTGTAGTGTCAAAACAAGATAATACGTCTTGCTTTAGGCTTTAAATGCACATGCTCAGAAATGCATTAAAAGTTAATGAATAAATTTAGCTTAATAAATGTTTTTAAGTTTTAGTGATGTAAAGAATACTTGTAAAATTTTTGAATTAGTTCAGAAACATTTTCCCCACAAATAGGCGCTTATGTTATAATTTCGTATGCTTATAAGTTTATTGTACGGGAGTTAATTCAAATTTTTTATTTAGTTTTTAACTTTTTTTCAGTGATGCAAAGCATAAAGTAATTTTTTTTCAAGTTTTCAGGTAACTTCTTGTTTTAAGCGCGTATAATTAGTAACATTTTTTGCAGGAATTGATTGATTGATTTTATTGTGTTTTAATGTTTTAGTAACGAAAATCATTTAGTAACTATTATATGCGATTTCGTACATACTTTTTTTGTATCTTGAAAGATCATTATTTATACATACTGAGTCTCAAAAATTATATTACGGTTTAGAAAATAATAAGGGCTTTAAAGTTTTTGTCAGTTATAATCAACAATGTAAAAATATTGCATGAATTTAGGTGTAAAGTTTTTGTCATACCTTGAGAACGTATGATTGGTATATGCGTATGCTTAAAAATACAGGTTTCATTTTCATTTTTTTGTTTATTTATTTATTTTTGCATAAGATCAACAACTATGATGTTACCAAAATATTACTTTCCGAATAAATTAAATTTCAAACTTTTATTCATCAGCAAAACGAAATCCTTAGGGAATTTGTTTTTCTTCTTGAACGTCTTTGTCTTAACTTCTGTTATAACAATTCACTGAAAAATTTAAAAGGGAGAAAGAAACTGAAGAAGTAGGATTTTTGTCGAGTTGATTTTTTGCCTTTCAGTTTTTTGCTCCATAGCAGATCTTTCAGAAGATTCAGATGTAAAAAAAAAGCTCTTTTTTTTTTTTAATAACTCCGACCTGTCACAAGTTCTTTTCCAGAAATGTCTCAAGAAGAAGATAAGTTAGGTTTTTGCTATTTTTAGAATAAAAACTTTGCAACAAGTTATTTTATTGGGAACTTCTGTGGCTGTATATTAAAGAGTGGCACTATAAAAAAAAACAGTTACACTTATTTTATTTTTACAAGTGATGAGAATTTGATAAAACTGGCAATTTTTTTAAAACTTCAACTAAAAATTATGAAAGAGTTTTAAAAAATACAAATACAAACTAAAATGTATGTAAAGACACTGGTTAGCTTGAAATTTAAATAGCTTAAAACACTGTTCCCTTGTTCTGCTTTCCATAGTTAAATGTTACTGTCCATCCGTGAAAGCAGCGCCTAGCACTCGCGAACCATTCCACTTAAAAAGGGGGTGATGGCTCGTGTGTGGGAAGTTTCCCAGGTAGCACAAATAACCTTTAAACGTTTTATAAACGTTTTTAAGCGGTTGTTACAACGTTAATAACCATTTTACAACCTTTAAAAAACGAAGTATACTACTTGGGTTCCGAAGTTTTCAACGTAAAACTTGCATTTGCTATCCTTTTGATACATTCAACTCTACTATGTATTTAAAATTAGCATCGTTTTACGTTGTTTGATACGGCTCAAAATGCTTCTTATTATTCTAACCCTTTACGTTATCTTACCTAATACCCCTATTTTGGTAAGATCAGAGAAGACCTGACTCATGCATAAATACCCGAAATGTTTTACCTAAGAAAATCAGACAGTAGTTATAACATTTATTTTGACTAGAACTACAGTAGAAAATGTAGTTACAATGTTTTTGACATATTTTTTCTAGAAGGGCATCCAACTTTTTTTTCAAAAAGAGATACAAATAATTAAAAAAAAAAAAATCAGAAAAATAGATATAATCAAAATGGACTCTTCTGGGACTTAACTACTCAAGAACCAAATTAAAGGACGGACAAAGCTAGGCCAGTCATTAAGAGGAGTGCGAAGGGAGGGGTCAGTTTTCATTCTGGCTTTGGAAACCTAATATACTTGTAGTGTATTTGCATGTAGTTGGGTGTGGTTTTTGCAGTTATTCATGAAATATTATATTCAGTATATTCCATTTGCCTGCTAAAAGAAAACATCGAAATATCGAGTCGAAATTAGGCACCTACGAAACTTGGAGACAATATAGGGGTCTAGTCTCTGCCCATACGTAAATTTACGTACGTTAATCATGCCGTCAACGTACGCACGCATCGTAACGAACTCTAATAACGTATGCTGATAACCGTACGTGCGGTAACTGCGTAGTCTCTGCCCAAATATTCCGAACGTACGTTAACATTCGGCGTGTTTACGAACGTACTGAAAAATATTAAGCCACGCCTTTATTCCGATCCAAATCAGCCAATCGAAAATTAGTATTTCAATCGGCACGTATCGTAATCGTTGACTTGGCAATGCTCGTCAGACAACGCTTTTACTTTTGTTTTCCATTGTTTGCATACACACAGACCTTATACTATTACTTATGAGAAAAGACAATGGGTGTCACTAAAAAAATCATTGACAAATATTGGAATTTAGATAAATAACAGCGGGAGTGTATTTTGAATAGTCAAAACAATTGATTTCATGATTTATAAATTATTGTTGTTAACATATATACAGATTAAAGCGTATTGACTGTATGACATATCATAGAATATTGCATCTATCACCATTTATCTATATCATCATTTAAAGCATGATGGTCATTTGACAACAGCCGAATTGAGTTTTATAAATCGGGTCTTCTTATTTTCAAAGGCAACAAAATTATGTAAAAACAGGAAGATATTGCAGCTTCACAAAAAAAGTAATACTGTTCCTGAATTTGCCGACTTGTCATTTCGAGCTTGCCGAATGAGGAAAACTCTCATGACCTCCCTTCGGGGCTCCTGAATATGTATAACACTATAATATTTTTCAGAATCTAATTTAAAATATTTTTGTGCTGGATATGGAATTAAAAACAAGTACTACAAGCCCTAATTAACACAATTGCTAGGGCCTGATTATGGCACAGGCCATCTAGGCCTGGGACTGGGGCCTCATCTTCCTAAGGGGCCCCTAATTTTTTAAAAACTGATGCACAGCATTGAAGAATTATGTATTTTTAAGAAAAAAATAATGATTCATAAATTGAAAAATAAAAACAATCTCTTTTGATACTTAATTAGCACTTCTCTTATTTAGTTCATTTTATGGAAAGAAAAAAAGATTTCTTTCTTGGGAATTAGCTTTAAAAATCTTGAGCTAAAATGGATATAAAAAAACAGTATCAGGGCTAGACATAATGCATACAGTGCAACTACATAGGGCCTTGCAGAGCTCTATACAATGATCCCCAAAAATCACCCCCCTCAGGGGTGCCCACAGGGAGGATTATGGCGCAAGTTGCGCCAACAAAATTTTAGGGGGGGATTTTTTAAAACTGATTTATTTATTTAAATTATTTATTAATTTAGTTTTTTTATTTAAATTATTATTTTTTTTTCGTGTGTGTGTGGGTGTGCTTGGAATGTGTGGAAGAGAAAAAAAGCGATTATATTCTGCGCATAATTAGTACTTTTAAAAAGTTAATACATGAAAAACTAATAGTTATAATTTAAAAAATAAATAAATAATATTAGAAAAAAGAAATAAAAAAGAGAAAAAAAAATAAAAAGCACAAGAGGGTTGTGAAATTTTTTTTTGGGGTGGGGGCGGATTCGCGCAATTGAGCTTGAGGGGGGGGGATGGGTAAATACTTTCTTCATTATTTTGCAAACAAAACATTTTTAATGCTTTTCGTCCATTTATAGAGTATTATTTAATTATCCCCCCCTTGTATCGCAGTGGCGATACAAGGGGGGGATAATTAAGGGCGGGGATACAAGGGGGCCCCCGGCCCCCTTATATCGCCACTGCAAAAAATATTTTTTTTTTTGGTGACTTGAAAAGGCAGAGCACAGAAGGGGGCCTCTAAAGTATTGTCGGCCTTGGGCCTAAATTTTTAATTGACAGTGTCATTTATTTATTTATTTTGTGAGAAAATCTTTCCTCGAAATATTGTCGTTACATATCAAATTAAAGCGCATATAATTGTTATTAAAATGAGTTAATATGCAACTCTGTACCTCTCATAGAACTTGAGTTATAATATTTTACAACACTGCCAGCAAGAAAAAAAAATGTTTTTTAACGAATTTCAGAAATTAATTACTGATTAATTATGAATAATAGATTTTTCAATATAAAAAAATAGACGTGAGGCCGCCCTGGACTTTTGAAACTGCCCCCCCCCCCTTGAGGTGTTGAATTTCAGAGTTGTAAAAAAAAAAAAAACTTTATTTACTTGACATAAAATGTATTTTCAAGGTAAACCGTGCAAAGCCCGGCCACACAGCGTTATTAACAAAGAACAGTATTTAATTCAATTGATAGATGTAATTCTCGCGGCCGATCCACCCTGCTGTCTAAAAAAAAAAAGTCTTCATTTTACATGAAAAAAGTGCCGCCCCCCCCCCCCAATCATGCCGCCCTGGGCTATAGCCCATTAAGACCATACGTAAATACAGCACTGTTCAAGGGTAGGATTCCCGAAAGTTACATGAAAATCCGAAACGGCCAGGTCGAGATTTCTTTCGTTTTTTGGTTGATTTAATATGGTTGAATAAAAGGAATCTGTGTGAAAAAAATAAACAGCAGTTTTCGTAAGGCGCGAACAAGATTTGCTACTACTCTATAAATGGACGCAAAGCATTAAAAATGATGTTTTGTTTGCAAAATAATGAAGAAAGTACTTACCCGCAAGTGAGCTGGTAGTCTTCCGGCGGGAAAACTATCTTTAATATCTTCCGTGAGGTCAATCAATCGCTAAATTTTTTGTTAATCTGAAAAGTTTAACAAATCTGCGATCTGAAAGCTCGAAAGCATTGAATTGGTCTTTAAACACCATTTCTTTCTATCGTTTCCAATCTTTCAACGTCTTCTAGTTGCTAATCCAACGCAGCAAACGCGGCATCCATCTTGGATTTTAAGTACGCAAAATGGTTTTCCGCCTGAAAGAAGACGGCGTAAATTTTCCGTATGTTTACATTTTAGAGTACGTATTTTGCGTGCGGAAAAAAAGGGCAGAGACTAGCGGGTCTCGCTACATACGTTAAAATGACGTCACGGGTTGGTTTTGAATGCGGAGAATTTTTCCGTATTGGGCAGAGACTAGACCCCTTGGGGTCTAGTCTCTGCCCATACGTAAATTTACGTACGTTAATCATGCCGTCAACGTACGCACGCATCGTAACGAACTCTAATAACGTATGCTGATAACCGTACGTGCGGTAACTGCGTAGTCTCTGCCCAAATATTCCGAACGTACGTTAACATTCGGCGTGTTTACGAACGTACTGAAAAATATTAAGCCACGCCTTTATTCCGATCCAAATCAGCCAATCGAAAATTAGTGTTTCAATCGGCACGTATCGTAATCGTTGACTTGGCAATGCTCGGCAGACAACGCTTTTACTTTTGTTTTCCATTGTTTGCATACACACAGACCTTATACTATTACTTATGAGAAAAGACAATGGGTGTCACTAAAAAAATCATTGACAAATATTGGAATTTAGATAAATAACAGCGGGAGTGTATTTTGAATAGTCAAAACAATTGATTTCATGATTTATAAATTATTGTTGTTAACATATATACAGATTAAAGCGTATTGACTGTATGACATATCATAGAATATTGCATCTATCACCATTTATCTATATCATCATTTAAAGCATGATGGTCATTTGACAACAGCCGAATTGAGTTTTATAAATCGGGTCTTCTTATTTTCAAAGGCAACAAAATTATGTAAAAACAGGAAGATATTGCAGCTTCACAAAAAAAGTAATACTGTTCCTGAATTTGCCGACTTGTCATTTCGAGCTTGCCGAATGAGGAAAACTCTCATGACCTCCCTTCGGGGCTCCTGAATATGTATAACACTTTCAGAATCTAATTTAAAATATTTTTGTGCTGGATATGGAATTAAAAACAAGTACTACAAGCCCTAATTAACACAATTGCTAGGGCCTGATTATGGCACAGGCCATCTAGGCCTGGGACTGGGGCCTCATCTTCTTAAGGGGCCACTAATTTTTTAAAAACTGATGCACAGCATTGAAGAATTATGTATTTTAAGAAAAAAAATAATGATTCATAAAATGAAAAATAAAAACAATCTCTTTTGATACTTAATTGGCACTTCTCTTATTTAGTTCATTTTATGGAAAGAAAAAAAGATTTCTTTCTTGGGAATTAGCTTTAAAAATCTTGAGCTAAAATGGATGTAAAAAAACAGTATCAGGGCTAGCCATAATGCATACATTGCAACTACATAGGGCCTTGCAGAGCTCTATACAATGATCCCCAAAAATCACCCCCCTCAGGGGTGTCCACAGGGAGGATTATGGCGCAAGTTGCGCCAACAAAATTTTAGGGGGGGGGACTTTTTAAAACTGATTTATTTATTTAAATTATTTATTAATTTAGTTTTTTTTATTTAAATTATTATTTTTTTTTTCGTGTGTGTGTGGGTGTGCTTGGAATGTGTGGAAGAGAAAAAAAGCGATTATATTCTGCGCATGATTAGTACTTTTAAAAAGTTAATACATGAAAAACTAATAGTTATAATTTAAAAAAAAAATAAATAATATTAGAAAAAAGAAATACAAAAGAGGAAAAAAAATAAAAAGCACAAGAGGGTTGTGAAATTTTTTTTTTGGGGGGGGGGGGATTCGCGCCATTTAGCTTGGGGGGGGGATGGGTAAATACGTTCTTCATTATTTTGCAAACAAAACATTTTTAATGCTTTTCGTCCATTTATAGAGTATTATTTAATTATCCCCCCCCCTTGTATCGCAGTGGCGATACAAGGGGGGGATAATTAAGGGCGGGGATACAAGGGGGACCCCTGGCCCCCTTATATCGCCACTGCGAAAAAGATTTTTTTTTTTGGTGACTTGAAAAGGCAGAGCACAGAAGGGGGCCTCTAAAGTATTGTCGGCCTTGGGCCTAAATTTTTAATTGACAGTGTCATTTATTTATTTATTTTGTGAGAAAATCTTTCCTCGAAATATTGTCGTTACATATCAAATTAAAGCGCATATAATTGTTATTAAAATGAGTTAATATGCAACTCTGTACCTCTCATAGAACTTGAGTTATAATATTTTACAACACTGCCAGCAAGAAAAAAAAATGTTTTTTAACGAATTTCAGAAATTAATTACTGATTAATTATGAATAATAGATTTTTCAATATAAAAAAATAGACGTGAGGCCGCCCTGGACTTTTGAAACTGCCCCCCCCCCCCTTGAGGTGTTGAATTTCAGAGTTGTAAAAAAAAATAACTTTATTTACTTGACATAAAATGTATTTTCAAGGTAAACCGTGCAAAGCCCGGCCACACAGCGTTATTAACAAAGAACAGTATTTAATTCAATTGATAGATGTAATTCTCGCGGCCGATCCACCCTGCTGTCTAAAAAAAAAAAAAAAGTCTTCATTTTACATGAAAAAAGTGCCGCCCCCCCCCCCCCCAATCATGCCGCCCTGGGCTATAGCCCATTAAGACCATACGTAAATACAGTACTGTTCAAGGGTAGGATTCCTGAAAGTTACATGAAAATCCGAAACGGCCAGGTCGAGATTTCTTTCGTTTTTTGGTTGATTTAATATGGTTGAATAAAAGGAATCTGTGTGAAAAAAATAAACAGCAGTTTTCGTAAGGCGCGAACAAGATTTGCTACTACTCTATAAATGGACGCAAAGCATTAAAAATGATGTTTTGTTTGCAAAATAATGAAGAAAGTACTTACCCGCAAGTGAGCTGGTAGTCTTCCGGCGGGAAAACTATCTTTAATATCTTCCGTGAGGTCAATCAATCGCTAAATTTTTTGTTAATCTGAAAAGTTTAACAAATCTGCGATCTTAAAGCTCGAAAGCATTGAATTGGTCTTTAAACACCATTTCTTTCTATCGTTTCCAATCTTTCAACGTCTTCTAGTTACTAATCCAACGCAGCAAACGCGGCATCCATCTTGGATTTTAAGTACGCAAAATGGTTTTCCGCCTGAAAAAAGACGGCGTAAATTTTCCGTATGTTTACATTTTAGAGTACGTATTTTGCGTGCGGAAAAAAAGGGCAGAGACTAGCGGGTCTCGCTACATACGTTAAAATGACGTCACGGGTTGGTTTTGAATGCGGAGAATTTTTCCGTATTGGGCAGAGACTAGACCCCTTAGTCGTCGTGCCCGTTCCTCATACGGGCAGAATATTCGGGAAAATTTTGTCGTGCCCGTGTCTCATACGGCTGCGTTTCTGATATTTTTAAAGCTTCAAAACTTTTCCTTTTTGTCGTGCCCGAATTAGGTTTTCATTATTTGGAGTTTCGAAAGGATTTGGTCGATGAAATATTGGAGAAATATCAAGCTTCCGTTCCTGTTTCGAGAGGAGGTCGTCCATCGAATGAAGCGTCACTAAGTCGATTGATTGAACGCCATTTTCTGGAAATAATACCCCCTACAGACAAGAAAGCAAATCCTGCGAGAGAATGTAAAGTATGTTGCAGTAAGACGAATGCAAATGTTAAAAGAGTTCGAAAGGAGACAAGATACTACTGCAAAAACTACAACGTAGGACTATGCATGCCATGTTTCAAAATTTACCACACGCAGAAATACTATTAACATTTGAACTAATATACCCCTATTATAGATCTCCCAATTTTGAAATATTGTTTGTCTCCAACGATGCGCATTACTTGAAGAAAATAAAAGTTTTCTCCGCTCAAAATTTACTTTTTCTTCCTCAATGCCTGCATTGAAGCTTTTCAGCCTATCTTGGATGCGCGAGGAAAGCAAATTTTAAGGTAAAATTGGGTAGGTTGATTAAAATTTTCCTACCTTTAGAAACCCTATTAATTCAAAGGAAAATGCAGTGTTTTTTATTTTAATGTGTTTAAAATATTATGAACATAAAATAACAAAAAAAAAAAAAAAACTGATGAATTTTGATCAGTTTTTGGAAAAAAAGTGTGACGAGTAAGCGGTTAATGAAGTTACTTTAAATGTCCAAATTTTTGAAACAAATTTAAATACATTTTTTGTGATCATATGCCGACGTGCTGGTTGTGACATCCATTGATTGAAATTTCGTCTTTTTTATAGACTCATTGGTCTGGAATAGTCAATAACTGAGCTAAAGATTGATATTTTGTGGTTGAAACTCAGATTACCTTCAAACTGGTAGGCGAAATTAATTTATCACGTCAGTAAGAGTACGCAAACAAGGGTGCTATTCAATTGGTAAAATGAAGGCTAGCATAGGATAATAAGCTGCGAGTTATAGCCTTTAAGACATAGTTAAGACATAACTACAAGTACCACCTGACAGCCCGCCATGATATTCAGAGTCTTCAGTTTCATTCTTGTTATTTCCTGTGCTTTCAAAGTTGTTGCATCATGTATTTTACAAGAACACCTGAAGTAAGGGCGGAATTCAGGTGAAACGCTGCATATGCAAATGTGCGTTGCCCACGCAAATTTTTGCATGAATTTGAGCAAAAGCGCCGAATTGGCGCAAACGTTTCACAAACAACGTTTTACAAGAATCCGAAAACCCGAAATTTTTCGTGTGTAACGCAATTTTGCTGATGCAGCGTTTCACCTGAATTCCGCTCTAAAAATGGATCCGTAACAGCACATTTCACGAGATACAACACCTTCCCCCATAGCTGCGAGGTGCTTATATGGGACTCTCCAGAAATAGAGACGTTACGGCAATTCCATATGCTGTTGTTGTTGTCTTGTGCTAGCTAAGCTGGCAATTTGGGGTGCGCTGCTTCACTTTTCCAACTGTACCGTAATTTAACAATGAAGTCCAACTTCCACAGTACACACACATGCCAACGGAACCTGTTTCTAGGATGAGCATCCATTCATAGCACAACCACATATTCATACAAAAGAAAGACAAGGAGAGAAGAGAGAAAGTACATCCATGCCAGAGCCGGGATTCGAACCCGGGACCACACCATCAGGGTCAGACTTACCTGACCACTAGACAAGGTGACCGGAAACTTATTCCATATTTTTTCCATAATATCTGTAACAACACAGTCCACTGGCGCAGTATTTTGCTTTTAAAGTAACAGCAAAAAGGTAAGGGCCGATGTTGTGGTAGGGAACCTGGTCCAATAAGATCTGCATGGTATACTGTCTGTCTGCGTATTGCGCGCCTGGCAGTCACGATCGCTTCTATTTGAAAAAGGAGTGATAGGATGAGGAGACGCACTTGCCGGTGTTTTCGCTTCTTAGTTCTTGTGGAATGTTACTTTGCATTTCCCCCCTATTTTGAGAAAATCCGAAGATACCTCAGGTATGCGCAAATGCGAGGAAGGTTTTATGATAAAAGATTAGACAGTACTAGTTTTATCATGAAATGCAAGGGTAAAATGACGTTTACGGGGGACCACGTGTGCCTAGAGGTAGATTACTCTCCTCGTAAACAAGTGGTCGCGGGTTCGAATCCGGCCCTGCCCATGGATGTTATTTCATCTTCTCTGTGCCGTAAATTTGTCCTGTGTTTGTCAGGAGGCAAAGCGCATAGTACGCAGTCCTCATGTATGTTGAAGCCATGGCTTCTGAAAGAAAAAAAATGACATTTACGATACTGTCTTGAATTTTTCGAAAGTGGCAACACTTCACAGAATAGCAATCTGCCCTATGTTGGCAGCAGTCACACAGCCAATGCCGTAATTTCCGCAGTTCTTGTGATTGAGTTACGTAAAGACTCCATTTGCAACGTGTTATAGAAGTTTGAGACTGCTGTTGTGATTTACATGTATTTGGTTCAAATTAAAATATTTATTAAATACAAGGTAAATAAATGTTTTATTCTTTATTACTTTATGTATACTTTAAACTTTGTAAATTCATGTGATTCCGATCAGTGTTTTGGTATTATGCAGAATATTGATGCTGTTGGTAAAATGACATAAAGTATGTCATTGATTTCCCTGCAATCAATTTGTAGGCTCTGCATTTCATTCCACCAGTATAACTCCATCTAAAATACAATCAATGGAAACTAAATTAGTAGCATTGTTATTATTGAGGCTAAAGTCAATATTATAATTCATCAGAAATAATGGTTGGAAATTAGGCGTGATCAAGCAATCAGCAATTATCGGATTTAGAGGTCATGCAAGAGGCTGTTAAATGTATTAAAAAAAGAGTAAGGTTGACACCCTTCCTGAATATGATTTTTGAAGTCCATTGAGCTACAATAAAGTAAAATGACATGCTGCTGCATTTATCATTCATAACAAGACACGTAGTAGCACACAATAACGTTGCCAATTGATCAACTCTAAACAAATTTTTTTTTTAATTAGAGTCTAAAAATAAGATTTTCATTGGGAAATTGCATAAAATATAAGTTTGTGACTATAAAATTGTCATCTTAGACCAAGTTCCCTTACGCTACTTTGCTGTAGAACAAATCCTACAGAATTTTTTTTGCTTTTTTTGAGGTCTTTTATTAAATAAATTATAATTTATTTGATTTTTGTCGTTTTTTTCATTTTCGATAAAATTTTTATTGGATGTATACCATTTTTTCCTCCTCTCTTAAAAATTTGATATTTCTAGCCAGCTTTAGATTCTTCTGGTCAAAGAAAAATAGTCCTAAAATGTTCAACTCCTATACTCGTCTAAAAAATTTAAATTCTGATTTTTCTTTTATTTTTAAGCTCAGATTCATTTATCTGCATTCTGTAGAATAAAATATTGCTTTACTTACCAAAATCAGCTTTGGTTTTATGCTTATTTAGTTTTGTTTTCATATGATTTACGTTTCAAATTATACATACTAATTCTTTTAATATTTCATTACATTCTTTCACCCAGTTAAATGCATTTTGTATCTGAAACACAGCATGCTAATTAAACTGCGTTTATAAAATTGTGACCCTATAAATATTTCTACTTCAAAGGGCTTCCACATGGAATGATCTCCTCAAAAGCCTTTTTAACTCTCGGGTAATATTTTACCTTTCTTTTGACATTGCTACATTTGATCCAACGAACGAAAAAGACCTTCGAAAATAAGCATAGAAGTTGTACATCTCTGGAAAAAAAATACTGCTTCAGGGGACATTACCAATAACTGCTTGGCCTTTTGATATTTGCTGCTTAGATTCTTTTTTTTTCCGCTACTGTTACAAGGGTATGAAGTGTTCCTTCAAAGATGAACCATGTTTTTGCTTCTTGTTAGGTAAAAGAGCGTAAGTAATGTAAATAGCGTTTTAGCGATTTTTTTTTCATCGATTATTTTCGTTAGGAAGTCATTTTTTATTTAAGGTTACATATATGATTTTATACCCCCTTTAAGTACGATACGCTTTAAGGTGGGGTACCGTTTTTTTCATTTTAAACAATTAAATGTTTAACCAAATAGTATGTATAGTTGGGTTGGAAAAAGTCCCAGACCTTAAGGGACAGTCCCGTACTTCGAGATATTGTCCAGCATTCCGGAAAATTTCAATTTGAGGCTGTAAAAGTCCTGTATTCTTCTCTAAAGTAACCCATACTGTTGTGGAAACATTAGCAAGGGACACATGTGTTTCTGAGTGTTTATATCGTTCTGTCTTTCACAGTAATGAGGCAAACGCATCCATCATAGTACTGGAAGGTTGCAATGTGCCCCTATTGCTTTGTCGAACATGAACTGAATCTCAGAATTTTAAGCAAGGAAATATTACGTATGATGAATATTTATCAAATAAACGAATTATTAGAAACTATAGCAAAAGAGTTATTCAAGGTTTTTCAACTTTTCGTGAGTTAGTAAGCTACGTAATTTTCAAATCAAATTTCCTATTTGTTCATTTTGAAAAAGCATTTTCTGAAACAAGTTATCTGAACTATTTCCTTTTGCTCCACATTCCCCTACCTAACGCATAGAACACTAAAACACAGAATATATATTTTTATTTGCACAAGATATCAAAAAGTAAAGGTATTTATTTGTATTTAAAAAGATAAATGCTCAAACCAACTGATATAATTATACACATTAACTGATATGATCTACAAACGTTAGAATCAACTTTCCTATTTGTTCATTTTGAAAAATCATGTTTAGAAACAAGTTATCTGGACTATTTCCCTTTGCTCCACATTCCCCTACCTAACGCATAGAGCACTAAAACACCGAATATAGATTTTTATTTACACAAGATATCAAAGCAAAGGTATTTATTTGTATTTAAAAAATAAATTCTAGTCAACTGATATAATTGTACGCATTGACTGATATGATCTAAAAACATTAGAAAGCATTTATTACGAAAATATAAATTAAAACTTTCTAATCAGAATAGAATAATAGTTAAAATGGCCCAATTCATGAAAGATAGCTCACAAATATATTAAGCAGAACTCAAATACTAGAACGATAGAGTAACAGATTTTTTCTATTGCAGTTTTGAATTTACGGGACTGTTTGAATTAAACGCCACACAGTATTTACACGATAAATTAAGTTTTAGAAATACGGTTTAAACCTTATTTCATAAAAAAACTAAATTATAATTATCCTATTTTTAGATATTAATTGCCAAATTAAGGTAGTGTTAATAGTTTTTTTGAAACATTAGTTTTAAGTGTTAAACTATAGGATTGAAAGAACCAGCGGACTGTGTTTTTTGGACGTAGATAATTTCTAGAAAAAAATTTAGTTGTTGCCGCTCCAAATACAACCGGGCTGCAAAGTCTTCATGCTTTACTTGAATTAAGAATAATAATTACTTTATTAAACTTTATTATTTTTTAAATGCTTGGTTCTGACAGCCAATTACGAGTTTACAGAGAAACGCCCTTACATTAACTGATATGATCTAAAAACGTTAGAAAGCATTTATTACGAAAATATAAATTAATACTTTCTAATCAGAAGAGAATATTAGTTAAAATGGTCCAGTTCATGAACGATAGCTCACAAATATATTAAGCAGAACGCAAATACTATTAAGGTGATTGATGGGACAATTAAATGGAGGTAGTTAGAGCATGCGAGTCCATAATAGCCTCTCTCCCGTCACTGAAATTACTCATACTTGAACAAACTTGTACTCATCCATGTGAAACTAATACGTTAACATTTAACTAAGTGATGAATGCATTGAAGTTAATGCAAACGCGTCTTGAAATTCATTAAAGTAATACTGTCCAAAAGCAAAATGTAATGAAGATATATATGCTCTCCAGATGGAATACATTATGAAATTTATGTGGAGTTATGATGTTATTAATGTTTGTTGCAGTGCAATGCCTAAATAGCATTGTACTGCATCGGTATGTGTGTATTTTCAGATGTACCTAAAAATATTACATTTGCTGAGATAAAATTTAAGGTATTATATCTGTACCTCAGAACCAGACTAACTTAAGTCCATTTTCGTCACTTTTCAGTAGAGGGCGAAAACGATTGTCGGATGCATGCAAAGGATGGGACTCGCGTTCTTTTAACGCGGCAAATTAATTGTGAAGGAATTTCTTTTATAGAATAACGTTCTCATGGGTCGATGCAGAATGAGATTGTACAGACAATGTAGCAAAAAAGTGAAAGCCGCCGTTTTTGGACGCGTCGTTCTGGTTCTAAGGTACAGATATGACCTTAAATCTTAATAATTAAAATTAAATATTTAAATATTACAAATTAAGTTCAATTCAGATAGCTGTATCTAAAAATATTTCATTTACTGAGATAAAATTTGTGTGGTATCATATGATCTTAAATATTAATAATTAAAATCAAATATTCAAATGGTACACATTAAGTACCATACATTTTTCTCCTTTTGAAATATGCAAAAACTATTGTCAAATTTGCTATTAAAATAACATTTTCTAAAAATGTGGTGCGACCCTAAAATGTTTTTTTTTTCTTTTTTGATAAACGAGATTTTGAACGATATTATGCCTCAGAAAAATTGATTGCCAAGTTTAGAGCAACTCGAAATAAAATTGAACAAATAAAGTCAAATCGTAGACTTTTGCTTAAAAAAAAAGTTTTTCGCAGTGATGGTTTGCGATAGGTGTGTGTTTGTGATCCTTTTCAACTATGTCCTGCATGCTACCCTAAGAAGAAATGGTGTTATCATATCAATCAAAATAATCTATAAATTGTAAAAAATGCATTTGATAGAACTAGTATATTCAAAGATAAAAGCTAACATTGTTCAAAAGGAAGGAGAACACAGGTAAATCAAAAGGGAAGAGGAGGGAGGGGGCGTGAACGAGAGTTAAATCTAACTATAGTATAGGGTGTCCCAAAAAAACCGAAAGTCGGAATTTTGTAACGCATACCCTCTTATTTTTTTTCCTTTACATCAAAACAATTGTAAAAAAAGTTTCGTGCGATTTGAACAACGGTAACCCGTGCCGACTTGCGTCCGAAAGTGCAAACTAGCCCTTTTTCACTAAGCCAAATCGAAAAAAACTTTTTTCGGAAATTCAAAATTTCATGTTGATAAAACGCTTCCCCTAGATCCCAACATGTCCCAAAAAATCATTTATCCAAATTAAAAAATATTTAGGTACCCCAAACGAGGCTTAAAATTCATAATTTTCTTCAAAAAATAGCTTTTTTTCTATGTATTTTGTAAACAACGAAAGATAAATTTTAAGAAATTATCAAGATGAAAAATATGAAGCATAAAGTATATAATTAGAGCTAAATATAAGTTTTTTCTCTCATTTTATATTTATTTCTCCCGGAAATTACTCAAAATTAAGGTTTTTTCAAGTTTTAAGTTAAATTTTTCCATTTTAAATACTACATTTTTTTTATATTATTCATCTGAAAGTATGTTCTTTAGTGATTTTGGAACTTGATATTTTCTTTAAATGTATCTGTAATTTAAAATAAATAAATAGTTAAAATAAATAAATTGAAAAAAAAAAATTAAAAAAAAACTATGACAACGATTTATTTACAACATATATTTACTACAATATTACAGTACAATAAACATTACTAAACATACTATCGTTTTAATGTTTGTTTATTGCAGTCAGAGTATATATTTCGGTGCTCTTGGACGCAACACAACAAAAATTGTTTTTGCTCCTCATCAACTGTTAGCAAACCATGACAGTCCTGCATCATTTTTACAGCTCTTTCAGCTGTATCATTTACTGGTCTAAACACTGAGACCATCCTTTTTCCTTCAAGGAATTAAGTGTTATTCGCCCATAGAGAAGGACTCTCATTGAGAAAACTATCATCAATTTTGAGCCTAGTAAGCAAAGGCTATCTTTTAAATGATATGAACTTATCAATTGTTTTCTCTGCAAAATAATAAAATAACAGGTAACAAATGCGCGATATGAGGAAGTAACTAATTAAACAATTAGTTACTTCCTCCCCCATTTTTTTTCGATTCGGCTCAGTACACAAGTACTAGTTTACACTTTCAAGCACAAGTCGGCATAATTTGTAATTTTTGAAATTACAATAAACATTTTCGACAATCATATTGATATTAAACAAACATTTATTCAAATTTTTTAAAGAAATTAGGTTCCCAGCACGAGGCATAAAATTTATATATTTATCTTAATATTAGATTTTTTCTATTTATTTATTGCATCATTTGTGAATTTTAAATTGCAGATACACTTAAAGAAAATATCAAGTCCCAAAATCACTGAAGAACAAACTTTCAAAACAGCATTTGCAGATAAATAATAAAAAAATGTAGTAGGGGAATGTGCGGCAAAGTGAAATGGTGAAATATTTTCCCAGCTTGCGGTGTAACCTATCTAGCAATATTTTAACGAAGTTCCTAAACAGACGGTTAATTCCTGTCAAAAAATAAGTAGCTCCAAATATCAACGAAGAAATTATACAAGCCATTTTAAAAACTTGATACCTTTATTGTAATATTTGTGGTTTTTCAAAAATATTTCATGTTATTATAAAAGCATAAGATTTTTTTAATTATCATCCAAACTATTAATTGAGAGCTACTGATATCCAGTGCAATCCTTATTTATTTAAAATTCGGCACTGTTTGATTTTTAATGTTCAATGTAATTTGTCAAGTGCCACGAAGCAAAGTGGATGGGGCAAAGTAAAATAGTTCATTTCGTGTACTTATTCATCCATTTATTAAATCACTCACGTATTTCTTAATTTATTAATTCATCTACATTCTTTTACTTAATTATTTACTCATTCATTATCTCATTTTTTTACTCGCTCTCTATTTTATTCATTCATTTATTTTTCTCACACATTAATTTATTTATTCATTTACTTGCTCATTCGTTTATTTTTCGTTAATAATTATTTTTTCCTTTATTTACGCATTCATTTGATGAAAATTACTGTTAATTGTCGAATTGAAAAATTTTCATTACAAAAATATTTTATTTTTCACTTTGCCCATGTTTTTTGAAGTGAAAATTTTTTACATTTTTTTAAAGTTCAAAATAACTGCCAAAGATGAAAAATAATATTTCGATGAAAGTATTATCAAAAAAATATTATTCCTACTTTATGTACAAAAATTTTTAGAATAAAATTTCCATTTGTTCTTTTTGAAGTAGGCAAGTAAACTTAACTATTTCACTTTGCCCCACATGAAAAATGATCAAATAAGCTTTGTGCTGAATTATAATTGAAATTAAAAACCAACGTAAATAAATCGCAAATAAGGAAGAAAGTACAGCATGTACTACGTACATCTGTACTCATTCTACCCAATTTGTGCTTTATTTAAGTTGGTTTTTCACTTCAATGGTAAAAAAATGTATTTAAAGTGGAAAAGTTTAACTTAAAACTTGAAAAACCGTAACTTTGAGTAATTTAAGGGAGAAATAAATATAAAATGAGAGAAAAAACTAATATTTAGCTTTAATTATATACTTTATGCTTCATATTTTTTATCTTGATAATTTCTTAAAATTTATCTTTCATTGTTTACAAAATACATAGAAAAAAGCTATTTTTTGAAGAAAATTATGAATTTTAAGGCTCGTTTGGGGTACCTAAATATTTTTTAATTTGGATGAATAATTTTTTGGGACATGTTGGGATCTAGAGGAAGCGTTTTATCTACATGAACTTATGAATTTCGGAAAAAAGTTTTTTTCGATTTAGCTTAATGAAAAAGGGCTAGTTCGCACTTTCGGACGCAAGTTGGCACGGGTTACCGTTGTTCAAATTGCATGAAACTTTTTTTACAATTGTTTTGATGTAAAATTAAAATAATTAGAGGGTATGCTTTACAAAATTCCGACTTTCGTTTTTTTTGGGACACCCTATATAGTACGATATGCTAAGATCGAAGTTTTCCAGCACCCGATTTGCTAACACAGTTCAGCAATAAGGGTCGTTTTAGCTCTGTTGAGCCACCTGTAATTCTATAATTTTCTGTAACCTATTACTTATATACAATTGAAATTTCAATAGAAGCAAACAATAGAAATAGATGAGTGCTTATTTAAACTTATTGAAATTCAAGCAAGTTGTTTAGATTGTCGTATGAAATGGTGAAGTAAAAAACTTCCGTTTTTTGAATGTGGTTTAGTGATTCCTAACATTCTCAACTTTACCTAAACATCTAAACTTCATCTCATTTATTTTCTCACAACAGCTTTAGTAATTTTTAACTTCACTCAAAGTACTTTTATCGTAGTTCCTGTTTGAAAAGATGCCTTTCTTCTTGTTTAGTTTTCCACACACTCAATTTATTTTCTTTTGTGCTTTCATTAGTTCCTTCAAAAACGTCCTCAGTTGTTAAATATCGCAGTTTTCTCTTTCAAGTTTTTGCTTCTTTTGTAGTTATCTTCGGTGTTTGACTTCATTTGAATTTGAAAAGAATACATTTTAGGTGCACTTATTATTTTATTTTCTTCAATGTGTATTTACTTTTGCGTAACGATTGTATACATTTTACAGAACGCTTTCGTAAAAATCGGTGGTATTCCAAGACATTGCTACAGTTTGTTTCAAGTTGTGAAAACAATCCTTGACATTTTTAGAGAAACGAAATTAATTTTAGCGGAATGATATATACGGATACAGTAAAGACAAAAATAGCAATGAATTTCATTAAAACTCAATCTTTCTTCTTAGTGCTCAAATATAATTTTTTTTAAAACAACTTCCGCTTTCCATAATTTCATAATGCTAAATTTTTATTTTAAACACAAAATGTGCCAATACGCATAACTATCTTACTGGTAGCTTCGTGATAATACTATTAACTGCAAACAAAGTGACGTTCAATAAATGTCAAACACTTCAAATCCAACTAAAAAAAAAAACTATGGCAATTCGTTACTGAGAACGTTTTTGAAGAAATTAATGAAAGCACAGAAAGAAAAAATAAATTGGTTAGGGCAACTCATAGAATATCTAAGGAAACAGGATTCTAACTATAGACTGTGATCTTGATTTATTAAAATTAAGAAGGGCTACGGAGTCGGAAAGAAATGCACGACTCCGACTTCTAGAACGTTAGAGACCAAGACTGAGATTACTTTTCTTCAAAATTAGTCCCGACTCCGATTCTGACATCGTAGAAATAGCAAAAATGTAGATACTGAGAGAAATTACCAATTTTAACTCCAACGCCCGCTGCTTTATGCTAAAATCTGTTCAACTCTAGCTTTTTTACGCTTAAAATCAGTCCACAGCCCAGAAATTAAGTAATTAAACACTCACAGGAATAAATCAGAAAGTGACCGTCCCCTAAACCAGGCCTAAGTCACGCATGTAATACACCCGTTTATTCCATATATGGACTGCGACTAAGTGCGGTCGCTCGCTGGTGTTCTAATTTCACATTAGCTACCAGTTTTTGTGGCTCTCTTTACTCTATAAGAGGATTTCTGCCTCCAGCTCGTTTAATTCCTATTCCATGCTGGCGCGTGTCATAAACACGAAACTGCAGTCCATGGATGGAATAAACGAGTTTGGGGTGCACATATTACAACTCACAGGAATGGTTTTCCTTTAGTTTCATCCCATAACAACCTGAATGTAGAAGTGATTTTTTTTTTATTTTCAGGTAGAAAAAAAAAGCACGCTGTATCATCATATATGATTTTTTAACGGCCATGTAAAATGAAGTTCTGATGTATAAGACTTACTAGCTTTTTTACTATTTAGCTCAAATTTAACATTTTAAAGCAATGCTTCTGAGAAAAAACTGTTCACGCCATTCATCACTGAAATGTTAATCAATTACAGCATCAGGGGACGAAAGAAATAATAAATCATTGCTTAAGGAGTTTTTTCTTCTCTTTTTTTGCTGTTAAATCCAACACATCAGCTCTCCTCAAATAAATATGTCACTTCTATTGATCGACGATGTTTTGAGCGTTTTCTCCGCCTTTATCGTTAAAGAGAGGAGGAAAAAATAAAAAGCATTAATCAGAGAAATGCACTGTAATTCTTTATTTTCTTGTTAAACTTTCTCCATCAACATCAAAATACAATAATTTTATCGGTGAGTACTTTTTAATGTTTTGTTACATATTAAACGTTGTTTTTAGTTAATACTGTTGAAGCAAATTTAGTTATATTAGTTGAAGATATCGTAGTTCTCAACGTTATTTTAGATAAAATTGGTTTTATTTTTCAAAATCCAATTTATCTACAAAATATGAACTTTTGTTATTAAAAAAAATGGGATTCGCTTTAAAAAACAATTTTTTACCACCGAAAATTAATGATTACTAAACCCTTTCATTTCGGCATCTTTTACTACAATTTTCGTGGGGGGATGGGATGTGCAATTTTCTACGTTTATGTTTCGAGTAGGCTCATTGTTTCCTCTCGTGCGAGTCGAAAAGACACGGCATCTTCCCCAAACGAAAATACGGGCCTTAGCCAAAGGCACTTAACACATACACACACACACACTATTTACATTACTCATCAGAGCGGTAAAAATTGCAAAACACGATAAAAATGCCACTTAAACCTGCGGTGAATCAAAACCAGTTTATGCATGCTATCGATGTGTATGCTCCTTCGTTCTAATTGACTGGCTAGTTGTTTTTGTTGATGCTTTTGTGTACAACGCATGATACGCCCTCTTCCTCAATACGGAATGTCTTCAGTCAATCTGACTTACATTAAAAAATAAACAAATTTTTTGAACCTATATGATATTAGACATGGCAGAAGTATTCATAGGTGAAACAATTTTACGAATTAAAGAAATATTGAAGGATCGCCTATTAATCTTAAGTAATACAAGAAACACAGGGGCTAAAGTACAATAAAAAAGACGACATGACAACAAAGGTATAAATTCATTGGTTACAAACCCAATAAGTTTAGTCCTTTTTTTTCTCGTTGAAGTACGAATTAATGCACATTAACTGCTTCATAGTAATGACTAATCGAAGTTCTTCATTTGAGGATTCTTTACTTTTTATGCACACATTTGGTCACGATTGTAGATCCTATTATTGAATCTGTAAATTAAGTGCTGCTTGTATGGTAGTTAAAAGAAGTTAGAATTAGTCATCTAGAGAAATTGAGTACTGTTCCTTTCCATCAGTTAAAAGCTAAATAATACTCAGTTTATGTGTTAATATTTTAGCGATTTTTGACTAATGCCATGAAAACAGCCTCATATGTATTTCTATGACTTTTTGTAGGGTAAAAGACAAGATGTGAATGAGAATTGCGTAACTCTTTGGTGTAAAATCAAAACCAATTCAGTATTGCATTGCATTTATCTTAATCGGAAATATTTTTAATCTCGTAGTAACATAAGAACTAGTTTAATTACCTTATCAAACCAGGGGAAAAAAGCTCATAACATTTTGGGAGACTTTCAGGAATTGCTCCATCCATATCAACTCTATACTTTACATTTAAGTGACGTAATTCGAAAATATTTGAATATTTTAGTTATGTAAGAACTTGATTAATTAGTTCACATAGTTTAAAGTCAAAGCTCAAAATTTTTAGGAAAAATATAGAGGAAGTAGTTCAAATACGGGATGTATGTGTCACTTTCATTTTCGTACGTATCTGATTAACCTGTTCGTTCAAAATGAATAATTTTTGTGACAATAACTCTTTAAAACATTCATATAAATGATTTTAGTATGATATATTTTATGAAGATGATTTTATTATTAAAAAAATCTTGTATGGGTCCCACACTACTTCCTTTTACGTATAAATTTCTTTGTAGATGTGTTAAAATAGTGCTAGGAGCGAGCAAGATAGATATTTGAACATTTACAACCCTAGTTTGCGGTATAGTTCTACGGCATATAGTTTTTGAGTTATGCGGCACACATATGTACATAGGTACATGCAGACGTCACGAGAAAACTCGTCGTAACTAACTCGGGGGTGGTCGAAAATGATTTTTCGGCTGGTTATATGTTGGCAGGTACATATGCACGTGCTGACAGGTCGAAAAAACGACTCAACATTCATTCAGGGGTGAGCAAAATCAAAATTCTGACCCAAATTTGAGGAATTTTTTTTTTCGCGATGACAGTACTTCCTTTACTACGTAAAAGGAAGTAAAAAGAAGAATACTAGCTTTAAGTGCTCTTAAACTGAATGATTACAAAAGAAGGTAAAATGACGCTTTTTTAAGAGATGATCCGAATACGGGGTACTTGTATACAAAATGGTTTACCGCGTAATAAATAAATAAAAAGCATGAAATTTTCTTTTTTTTTTTTTTTATTCGCCTTTCATGGGCGATGTGACTCTCTTCATCCTTAGACAAATCATGTAAAGAAAAACCAAAATTCCGAAAGACCTGATGATACACTATAACTGAATGCACGCAGGATCGATACAGTGTTTCGAATTACGTGTCTCAAAAACTCCCATATTACGTTTGAAAAACGTAATAATATCTACCGACAGGCCCGTCATCTAAAGGGATGGGGGGGGGGGAATGAGGGGGTAATTGCTCTCCCCCTGGCTTTGCGAAGTCAATTACACATACGGTTTTTATTGTTTTTAGATGAAATTTTATTGTGTTTGCAACCTTTGCCCCCCAACCCTGGCAAAACTTTAAATGACTGGCTTGACTATCGACATGTTGTCTAGCTTCGATCTCAATCTCGCGGGCTTTTTTTTCTTTTTTTTTTCAAATTTGTTTTTGATCCTGTTGTTGATTTGTTTTCCTAAAAAGATTAAAAGATAAAAAATCAATCTTCTGTATTCTCTTTTTAAGCTTTATAAAAACCTATTAAGGCATTAACTTAATTCTTAATTGGCAAGAATCAATAACTGCATGGTCTAAAAAGTAGCAACCGCTGTTGTCCCCCCCCCCCAAAAAAAAACCTCGTGGTCCATTTTTAGATCATGTAAGGTATCTTATTTTTTGATCACTCAGCTATTACTTATCATAGCAGCTATTTACTTTACCGTATAACTTTGAGAGACAGAGAGCTTCAGTTTTACATTCCTTGAAAATTGTTCAGTACCTCAAAAGTAGGATTTTCTACGGAAACAGCTTTCACCAAGCAAATGAGTCGACAGTCAAGACCCTTTTGCTCAAGACTATTTTGTCTCTTCTTGTTCTTAAATTGGGGACCATTTTTATAACTGTGCGCAACCCCTTCCCTCATTTTCAGCAGGTATCCCCTATTTGCACCACTTCCTATGTCAAGAAATGTTGGAGCTAAATAAACTCAATCATTTATGATAAAACATGAATTGATCTTAATATCTTAGAAAAGTAAAAACAAGTTTAATTATTTAATACAGCTTATAACGTTTATGAAAAAGTTTTAATACTGAGAAATGTTTAAGCCATCTATAAAACCTTTTTTTTCCTTTCACTCTCGAATTAATAACTGGAAGCAAAGGATGTTAATTTTAATTTCCATAGCACCGAAACCCAAAATATGAAAAGCATTTAAAGACTTATATTGCTAACCTAGTTCTAACACTTCAATACTTCATGAATTACTCTTTTTCTTCTTGCATAAACATAGAAATTAATTGAAGTTGCTATCATTCATTGAATTTGAGGTAAGAAAAAAAACCTTACGTTATAGGCTAATAAGGTTTAAACAAGGATTGATTTTTTCCTTCGTAGATTCACCTTTCACGAATACAATTTCGAAAGAACTGAGGAGGATGATAAAATAAAAACGAAATTAATAATGAAAGATTTTATCTGCAGAAAACACTTTCAATTTTCCAGTTTTCTAGTTTTAAGATAATTAAGAGTTTATTATACCAACACTTCATTTTTCAATGTCGAAGATCACACATTATCTCTTTTGAACCTTGTCTTTTTTTTGTTTTCTAAATGAAAGAAACCATTGAAGAGTTCTTTATTGTTGTAAAAGAGCTCTTGTAATGATAAAATAAATCCATCCTTAAAATGCGAACAAATATGTTGACTTATTTTTAATGATAAGTCATGTGAGGATGCTTATTTTCAAAGCTGTTGAAATTCATTAATTATCTTGGAGCAATTGATTCTGGAAAACAAGGAAAAAGTATTTTGCTAAGTTTTCATTAACAAAAGAATATCGGAGATTATTCAGTATGATTAAATATTTTTCTGTTTTAGCAAATAGGGTGTCTTTTTGATTAATGATAGCTTTCATTAAAACAACAATAGTATTAGTTGAAATTGTAATTTGGGTAATTAATGCACCCCATACTTTTTTAATTGTATTTTAGATTAAAATTGCTTTAAAATTTTAAATTTTTCAGCTGTAGCTTAGTAAAACTAATTAATTATCAAAACATTTACAATTAAAAAACATTTTTAACAAAAACGTGTGGCTACGATCAAATAAAGCGGCTTTTTTTATACACTTTTATTAGTTTCACATATGGGTTTGTATGTATGTAACTCTGAATAAAAGATAAAATTCACGTCCTTCATAAATATAAAAGTAATATAGTGAATACTATGAAAACACTAAAGGCTGAACTATATTACATGCTAATGTATTATAAGTATTGTTTGTGTATGTAACTCTGAATAAAAGATAAAATTCTCTTTACTAATATAAAAGTAATATATTTAATACTATTAATAACGCTAAATACTAAACTCTATTAGATGTTGATGTATTATAAGTGCATGTAAACTTAGTGGACATTTTATAGTTTTGGAATTTAGAGGGGAATCAGAGTATCATTCAATTTAGTGTAAACTTATTTTTATCTAAGGTTGTTAAAATAGTTTTATTACACGGTTTATGTATTATAAGTGCATGTAAACTTAGCAGATATTTAAAAGTTTTGAAAACCAGAGGGAAATAAGAGTATCATAAAACATAGTTTAACCTTTTGTATTGATGATCGTAGTAAGTATATCACTTTTGTGTTTGTAAAGAAAAACTCTCTAAAAGCGTATTTTTTAGTTTCTTTTAAAACTATGATTAAATGATTTACATTTTTTCTTTTCCTGACCAAGAAACCACACGATTTGTGTTATCCATATGCCTAAATAAAGTGAAGAATATATTAATATATCTACACCCTTGTGCAAATTAATTGAAACAAAATATTTTTTTCATGACTTTAAAATTATCCCTTTATTCTTCACCGATTATGCTAAAATTAGTAAAAATATGGAGGAGATACTTAAATCCTTTACCTATCATCAATTTCCACTAATCAGAAACTTATCTACTGTTCAAAGGCACCTTATTATACCGGTTGGCCAGTCTATCGGTTTATGACGAAACAGCTTCTGACTCCACCAATGAAGAAAAGTCGCTATTTGTGGGTGTTTAAGTATAAGAATTGAGCAGCTTAAAATGGGAGGAAACGACTATTTAGTGACAAAATTTATTTCATTATCCAAGGTCAATGAACTCAAGATGTACGGAGATCTTCAGGTGAAAGAATTCGGGTTTGCCACATGGAAACATTTGTAAATTACCCTAAAAAGATGTTTTGGGGTTGTCTCGGTTATAATGGGGTTGATTCCTTGAAGAATGTTGATAGTATGATGTATTATGAGAAATCTATTGCTAGTCTGGAAATAAAATGCTTTACCAGTGTTGAAGGAACGATACCCACATGAAACGGTATTTTTCCAACATTTTTCTGTCCGTTATCGAGATATAGGGTCTGAACGGTTGCTAACGTTTCAAGAAAAGTCATTAAATTTCATTTTTTTTAAATATTTTCATTACTATACAATCGTATGGCTTGCATGCGAAACTGGGCATGCTAACATAATAAAATACCACAACAACATACCAGATGTTTTATTTTTGATTTGCTTTAAATGTGAAACATCTCAATTGATTCCCAACAACTACAAAATGAGAAACTTTTTCGCTCTAAATTTTTTAATTTCTGTTTCATCATTTTTCATTGTAACCCAGCGTACGTATATTGCTTTGCCAATTTTTAACTTCAGACCGCCAGAGGAAAAAGTATACGTTAAACAAAATATTCTTTTGTTTTGATAGAAAAATAAATAAAACAAAACAAAACGTTAAATATTACATGCTTTATACATCTAAGGAACGGAACTTTAAATTAAAAGTCTGTTATGTACTCACTTCAAAAGTTAAGTAAAAAAAAACGTATTAATGCAGTTGGTTTTAATAAATAAATTTTGTCATAGCAAAGGAAG
>JAXGGA010014069.1:0-33203 GCA_038373865.1 Uloborus plumipes
CCAAAGTTCATAAGGGGTTGAATTGGGAGCTTGAGTAGTCGGCGTTCTGTTTGCAATATAAGTAGCTGTGCACACCGCCTCGACCCATAAAGCCAGCGACAACCTTTTAGAGTATATCATACTTCGAGTACTTTCTACTATTGTCCGCATATCTCTCTCACTTCTTCCGTTTTGCTGCGGAGTGTAAGATGCTGTAGTTTCTAATTGAATACCTTTATTGTTCAAAAAGTCAGAAAAATTCAAATTGATGTACTCGCTTCCATTGTCAACTCTGAGAGCCTTGACTTTGTGATCAAATTTATTTTCACATAGTGTAACAAACTTCTTGAATGCTTCCAGAGCATCCCTTTTATGTTTGAGAAAATAAACTGTTCTGAATTCACTGTAATCATTTTTCATTAAAATGAAATAATTTGCGCCTCCGAAGGACTGTACAGACATAGGACCACAGACATCACAATATATCAGCTCACCTGCTCTAGTAGCTTTGTAATTTCTAGATTTAAACGGCAATCTGTGCTGCTTATCATATTGACATCCCTCGCAGAAGAATTCATCTTTGTTTGAAAAATCTATCTTTTCGATTAATCCTTTGTTACTCAATTCAGAGAGAGCCTTTAAATTTATATGTCCTAAACGTTCGTACCATATTTTAAAGTTATTCTTGTGAGAAAAGTTCACTTCAGGCGAAACAATAGTTTTGAATTTCACGTGATATAAATTGTTTGCAGAACGAACTGCTGTCCCAACTAACTCATCCTTATGATTATAGATATCAGCATGATCATCAAATTTAATTATTTTTATACCTTTGCTTGTTATAACACCTTCAGAAATAAGATTTTTCTTCAAATCTGGAACATATAGAACACCAGTTATTTCTCCATCTTGCCAATATCCGTTTACAAATATTTTGATCTTTATGTTTCCCTTTCCTTTGATCGGCATTTCTGAATTGTCTCCAAGGGGAATGAAGGAATTACCATTGGATTCGCTAAAACTATCAAAATAATGCAGATTGTAGGTCACGTGACAAGATGCACCGCTGTCGAGAATCCACGGTTCACTGTCTTCGATAGTTTTTCTTATTTCAATATTGAATACACTGTAGTTTGACGAATTTTCATCTATTTCTGGAGCTATTTTCTTTTTCGAGAGACCCAGTAGGACATTCACGAGCATAATGTCCTTTTTTTGTGGCAAGAATAGCACGTTATTTTGGTTTTATCCACCCTAATACTTTGATTTTTATATTTCTTCTTATTCTCGGGATCACTGGTCTGCAATTTTGGCGTAAATTTAGACCTATTTGACGCCAAAAACGCAGATTCACTCTGCTCAGATTGTGACAAAGAAGTTTCTTCGTCGATAAGTCTCGCAGTTAGATTTGACAAGTTTTGTTTGCTTTCATCAACAGACAACCAAGCTTGTCTAAAATTTCTGTACTTCAGAGGCAATGTGCCAAGAATTTTAGTAATTATGGCAGCATCACTAATACTTTCTCCAACATCTTTGATTTGATGAGCAAGATTTTCTATCTTTGCAATATATTGCACAACAGTTTCATTGCACTCCATTTTCAATTGATGAAATTTATCAAGTAACAGCATTTTATTAAAGTCCGACTTTAATTTAAAAATAGAGTCCAGTTTCTTAAGCATTTCATATGATGAAGTACAGTTTTCTATAAGCGTTACTTGAGATAACTCCATAGCCGATGATATCGTGAACATCGCTACTGAATCGTCCTTTTCCCATCGTTCTATTTTCGCATCGTTCTATTTTCGCATCGTCAGAACTTGGCTTACTTTTAGTCCCATTGGCGATCGAAAATACACCTTTTGCCTTAAGAGCGCAATTGATTTGAAATTTCCACTGTGAATAATTTTGTCCACTAAATTTGCTAATAGCAGAAATGTCAATGCCAGCCATTATAATTGCGTTACTTTTAACTCTTCAAAGGACTTCGAATTTAATGTATTTCAAAAGATAAAAATATAGCATACCAAATCCTCTCACATTCAATAAACGCAGTTCGGAGCGTGAACTGGTCCCGTAACCTGTGAAGATATTGAACTAAATTTTTATTGAAAATGTCCGAAACGTTAAAATGGTTGATACAAATTAGCGACAAACGCTACAGGAACGAATCCATTAAATCAACTAAGCAATTAGTTGAAGTTGCCAAAACATAATAAGCAAAAGTTAAGTGTTGGCAACTAACAAAACAAAATATTACTAGAGCCTACAGAATTAACAATTCAACAATTACTCCGCTTTTAGAGTTTTAAACTGGAACCTCTGCTGCCAGTATTATACTGTAAAAACAAGTTTTTTTTTTTTTTTGCAGTGTAGTCCGGTTGAAAAATAGGACATATGCAGTCGAAGGGACAAGGTGATAACTAAATGTGTGGACAATGAATAGCACTGAAATATCACCACACTTTAATTTAGGACCTTCAATGTGCAAAAGAATGAAATGACACACCATGACTACATAACCCAACGTGATGCGGTAATTGCTGAGGCAGATGGTATTCAGCGCCCCATTTCCACATCGTTAGTAGCTATTGGTGACAGTAGCAGGGAAGTACTTTAAGGGTCTTAAGACCCAAGTTTGTCATATATACTGTGTTGTCATTCTTTTGCACCGCAAAGGCCATATTGCGTTATAAATTAGCGTGATACGATGTTTAAGCGCTATTCATTGTCCGAATATCTAGTTACCATGCTCCTTGCCTCTTCACCTGCATACATGTCTCATTTTCTGGCCGGACTGAAATTTTCAAGAAAAAAAAATAATTCCCATGGCTTTTGCTCCATTTCTCGTATGTTGTCTTTTTGTACCGAAATTTTTACAATAAGGTTTCGTAATGTACATTACTGGTAACACATGTAGGGGAAGACCGCCTATATTGGACCACTGCTTAAATTGGACCTCGGGCTTAAAATCTAGTACAGAGATCTGTGCTACAATTTAACAGTAGAAGTATAAAATTTAAGGAAAAAAACCAATGTGTATGAAGTTTCAGCAGTTTTCGAACAGCGTAGCGTGAGTGACGGCATGATTTATGTTGAAAACGTGTAAAATCTTATTTTGTGGACTTGTACCTAGTAAGATAGTACTAAAACTTGTAAGCTGAGGTAAACTGCTGTTATAGCATGATAATCTATGTTTAATAAGGATTACACCTTTATATTTACATGCGCGATTGTGATAATTTTTGACAGAGAAATAAGCTGAAGAATAAAAAATGGCACGTTTTCCTTTATTGGACCGAAAAAATTTTCCTATATTGGACCGGTAGTCCAATTTAAGAATATGATTTTAAGCAAGACTTTTATTAATTGTAACATAAAATAAGTGACTCATCTGATTTAATAGCGTAGTTAAGATTATTTTGAGCATACTTTAACACTTATTCACGACATTCATTTTTTTATGAAGCACATTTTCTAGAAGCTGCAAATTCTCAAAATATATATTTCTTTTCTCTTTTTCCATTAAGCTGCAATTTCAAGTTGTTTTTTCCATAGTTCTTAATTTAAATAAAATTTATGCTGGTTTACCGAGAAAAAAAATGAAATGCTTCGATTTGTTCGAAAAGATTTTTAAAAGAAACACCAGTTTGAAGCAGTAATGAGTAGTGAACGTGTTAGAAACACACTGGCTATTTGCTGCATGAGTGAAACAGAATTGCTAGCTCCCCCCCCCCTCCCTCCCCATGTTTCTTTCCAAAAGATTACGTTCCATGTATAAGCTCATCGTAAAAGCACCACCCGATGAGCCATATGCTTGTCAAAAAAAAGAAAAAAAAAGGTTGGATCACAAACGATAATTCACACAATTGATACAACATTTCATCAAAACCGTTAAGCTAAGCAATATAAAAAGAATGTTCCTCCAATTATAGATACGCACAGCACTTACATAAGAATATATATAGATGCAATAAACTTGGCTAACGAGTGCGATATAATAATGCTTTCTCTTTAAGCACACCATGCACGCAGATAAACTCTTTATTCAGTCTCTATCTACATATTTTAATCGAGCATGTGATGCATGGATGCGAGAACATCTAATGAAATCCATTGCCCAACATCGCGTAGAAGAACTGTTTTGTAACTCTTATGGGCAAATCGCAATGAAGACCGTGGCAAATGCTGTGAGTTGATTCTAAAGAACAGGAGTTTGGAATGTTAATTGACATGTGTTTAATGGTATTGACTTGGCTGGGACAGAGTTAGAGGTAAGTAGTCCAGATAAATTACTCAAGGTGAAAATACTATATGTTCGGCGTAAGTTGTACTGTTGTACACCATGTACAAGAACCAACTACGACTTAGCATGATTGTCAACTCCAACTATGATTTTGTAAAGCCCCGGTTCACATATCACCTTGCCTAAAAATAGAAAGAACAAAAAGGATGGCTATCTCAGCAATCATTCTAACGTGGTATGAAAGAAGCATAGAACAGAAAAAGTCACACAAGAAGAAGCATGTAACTGCACAAAACAATTGCTATTGCAATATTCGCGATATAAAGTGCAAAACATGATTAAGTGCATGAAATGCCATCCTTGAGTTTATCCACACTGCCTACGTGTGACCGAAGCAAAAGAAACTTTATTGCAAATTCTCCAAAAAAAAAATTATAGTTCAAATATAAATTATTCTATGATTTCCTGGTACAGTCCAATTTAGGAAGCGCATGATTCAATTTCGGCGCACATATTCCTAAATTGGATTTTTGCAACTTTTTATAAGATATTTTTTTTTAAAATAATTTTCATATTTTCAGAAAATATAAGGTCCTAGGGCGGTTCCTGATTAAATTTAGCTTACGATGGCCAATTTTGCATTTTTGTTTTGCCTCACATTGAGTGACACAGGCCTCCTGTTTTTAGGGGGTCCAATATAGGCGGTCTTCCCCTATTGTTATTATTGATGAGTTTTTAAGACAATGTATGATCTTTTCAGAATGTGAGGAGCAGTACGGTTTCAAAACATATCAAAGACCCAGAGCGGTTAAAACTAGCCGAAAGCCTTTTGAAGATTTCTATGACATCGGTGACGAGCTTGGAAGGTGAAAATATAGCTTTAGATTTCTCTTAATTTTTTGACTGTTATTAATTGACTCTATTGTGTAAATTTTTATTTATAAACTGGAAGAAATAAGAAATAGTATGTGAGAAAGATCTTTCTTTTTCTTTCTTCTTTTTTTTTCCTTGATAATTTTAAGTCAATAAAAAACTGACATCAATTTTTCAACGGTTTTAAATAATCTTTTCTGGAATTGTCAACAAAAAATCTGCAGCTAGTATCACAAATCGAACTTTTCTCCTCTCATTCTTTCTATTTAAGTAATTCTATCATCTGCATGTACATAGAAATGTATGCTACAGCCTTTCTTGAACGTGACAGAGACATTCAATTCACAAAACATTTAACATTCGGATTTTCAACTTGTACTATTTTAATTACCCCAGAATCAATTCTGATTTTACTTTTCTTCTTTACTAAAAACGAGATATTATTGAAATATAGTATGTGAGGAAACATGTATCCAACATTAAATCTAACTTTTCTGTCTGAACCAGTTATTGTTTTTTAATTTCAAACACTGAGATTGCTTAATGTTTTGTCATTCCTAATAAGACGCTATGCTTCAATTTCAAATACTGAGAGAGCGTCATATTTTATCATTCATAATCAGATTTTGTGCTTCCATTTCAAACACAGAGATGCGTAATGTTTTGTCCTTCCAAATCAGGTTCAATCATTGAACTCTAAACACACATATTGCGTAATGTCCTGTCATTCCTAACAAGTTATTGTGCTTCACTTTGAAAGACTGACATTGTGCAATGCTTTGTCACCAGATACTTTGCTTGAAATTCAAACAAAGAGATTGCGTATAGTGCTCCTCTGATAAGTTGACCTCCATCACAGACATGTCATGTAACATATCAATTAAAAGCTATTTCTTGCCTTCGCAGTGGTTTTTTATTTTTTTTCTGTTTTTATTAGAAAAGAAGTTGCTTGCAAAAGTTTTTTAACAGTTCTGTATTTCGTACACTTTTCACAGTTGAGATCTAAAACTTGGCAGGATTACTATCTTTTCATATGCGTCCTTTACACCAATTTTTGTTAAATTCGGAAATGGTGAGATGAGAAACGTTTTTTTTTCATGATTGATTTGACGTGGAATTGCCCAAAAATGAATTAAAAAGCACTATTTTTCCAGTAAAGTGTGATGCACAGTACACAACGCAGCCAATCTCGGCCACCATCAGGCCCCTCATTTCAAGTTTTTCCAAGGGGGAGGTGCAAACACAATGCAATTTCATCGAAAAACAACTAAAATCACGCCCACTTATATATGAAAATGTGTTGATTTCTCAAAGTCAGGGGGAGCCCCACTCTTGGTTTAGAGATGGATTGTCGCCAGTGAGTAATTGCTCCCTTCCCCCTGCCCTCCTAAATGACGAGCCCCGCAACCAGACACCCGGCATGCTGCTTAGAAGAGTATAGGGAAAGATATAGGAAAGACCCAGACTTCTTAAAATTGTTGTTTTTTCGACATTACTAGCTCTTTGACTATAACCAAATGTTGTACTTTTCACTCTGCAACCATGGGGTGTTTGCGTAACGTGCCCCAACTCTTTCTCTATCAGGGGCACGCAGGGCATCACGTACCACGTGGTAGACCGGCGGGACGGCCGCAGCCTGGCGGCCAAGGTGATGCACGGGCCGGAGCACCTGCTGGACGTCATGCGCTCGGAGCTGGACATCATGGGCGAGCTCTGCCACCCGCGCCTCCTCAGGCTCCAGGACGCCCACGAGACCAAGGCCTCGCTCACCCTCACGACGGACCTGTATCCTTATTAAGACGGTACACGACACAATATATACTTTAAAAAAATGAATGTTTTTACAGTACAATACAGCTAATTTTTTGGTAGTGATTAACACAAGAAGTTATTAAAGCAGAACAGTCCGTTTTTTTTCTGTCAAAGAAGAATTGATGAACGAATAGTTATATTATGTACATTTCAATAGTGATTTTCAATAGTCATTTAAGTGAATTCGAAACTCGTATGTTTCGGGTATTTTTTTACTGTCTGCCGACTGCAACCGCCCATAGTAAACCAAAGTGAGTTTATTCAAACATGCTTTGGGAATTTTTTAAGAAATAGTTTTAAAATGTTAACCAAAAAATGAAGAAATAAATTTAAAAATAATGATAGTGCAGTTTAATTCCTTTGTCCTTTTGGAAGGGGCCGGCACACCTTGCCCTCCACTCCCCAAAATCTGCTACTGCACCTATGGTTCCTTTAACCCATTAATGCCTGACATTTTTCTCCCCAAAGATATTTTGTATACTGGTTACAATTAGTGTTTAATGGACAGGAAAAATAATAAAAAAAATTTTACGTAAAAAATAATTTTTTTATTAAGGAAAGAAGAATCGTCCTTTAAAAGTTACGACAGACCCCAGAGGGTATATACTTTTTTTACTAAAATTTTTTTCTGCATACGATATAATATTTAAATAGAAATTTCATAAGAAGAAATAAAATCAGCAATTAACATAAACTGGGAAGCTAGGAATAACTTTGAAAACTTAGTTTTTTTTCTTGAGATTGTGAACGATGTAATTTTTGAAAAAGGTCATATTAAAACTGATACAGAACACACTTTACAATGGTTATGGGCTGCAATCAGTTAATAACGAATTGAAACAATACCAAGGTACTCATTGAACACTATTATTTGGTTGAAATGTTCATTTTGGGGAAATTCAGACCCTTTTTTGGACCGTCCCTAAAAAGGGACGCTAGGCATTAATGGGTTAAATTTCTTAACTCCTGTGGCCAGATGTGGAGGCGGAGAGCTGTTACCCAATATTCTGCACCGAGGCACGTTGACAGAAAGCTTGGTAGCACACTACGTGAAGCAGATTCTGGAAGGTCTCAAGCACATGCACCAGAAGAACATAGCTCACCTGGGATTGACGGTGAGAGTTCCATTTCAGATTACTTAAATCAAAATCCCATTTGCTCAGTTTTGTTGATGTTCATTACGTAAAATGTTTCGACGAGAGGACAAGATATCAATGATCTGTGAGCTTTTTAGTTGCGTGCTTGACTCAGTATTTTGTTTTTGTGATGCTCTAAATTATGATTTATTTTGTTTTTGTGATTCTCTAAATTATGATCATAGACAAAAATTGAAAATTTTTTGTCTTGATGGTAGGTTGCTATTGGGCATCCTATGGCCATGGAAAATAAAAGCCACACTGTTAAAAATTTTGATAAACTTTTCCCGTAAAATCTTTTTTCACTGTAAAGTTTTACGGTAGAAAAAACGAGAGCTAAAAAGCACAAGATGCCAACAGCGGAAATGAAACCCAGAACCCAATTTTTACACACGGCTTTGCAATCCACCATGCTGAATTAAACACATTACATGAGCGAATGGGGTATTAAGTGCAGCGCAATGTAACTCGCGTGGTGTATCAATTGGTGCTGCAATCCCTCTATTTTTCTCGGTACAATTTGTTTGGAAAATTTCCTGGAAAGTAAACGCTACATTTTACAGAAACATTTACCGTAAAAGTTTCCTGAATTTTTAACAGTGCATGCAAGTTACAACTTGCATAGTCTTGGCAATGGCAAAAAAGATAATGCTGAAATTCAGAAATGATTGGCAAGGAAACTGACTTTCGTACTCAAAACGTCTGTGCCTTTTCCCACTTCGTAGATTGGAGACGTCCTGCTGACTCGCGTGAACGGTGACAACGTGAAAGTCGGGGACTTCGGGCTGGCTGCCCGACTCTACCCGGGCAGGGAGCTCGTACAGGAGTACGGACACCCGGAGTTCGTGGCACCAGAAGTCGCCAACAAGCAGCCGGTCACGCTGGCCGCCGACCTATGGTAAGCGCACTCTCGCGAAAATATTTCATCGATATTAATGACCTGGTGTAGATGTTGTACAACCTATAGTTGTTACTGTTAGCGACCTGTTGTAGATGAAATTACTGATATTGATGAATGCCAGTGAAGAAATGTCCATATTTCTTTAACCTTTTATGCCCTGAATTATTTTGCAACTGAATCAATATATACACTAATCTATCAATAATTATTTGGGCACCTGTGATAAAAAAGAAAAACCAACTTTATTCATAAGCAATTGTTGGTAAAGCCTCCACAAGAGGAAATTACGGAGTGAATCCTCTGGGGCATCCTTTCCTCAAGTCCTTGTACTACGACCGGTGGTATTTGCCTACACTCGGCTTGAAGAAGGCATGTAAGTTCTTTCACCGATTTTGGACGGGTAGTGCACCCCTTAATCGGCAATCCAAATAATCCCGTAAGTTACCGAAAGGGTTCAGGTCTGGACTCTGGGTAAGCCAGTCTATTCGATTAACAACATTGACATCATACCCAGTCTCGGTGACGTTCGCAACAGGATAGTTGGCACTGTCGTCCTGAGAGTGACAGGGGTCCAACTTAAAAAACTACCATAGCTTAGGAATCACATTGTCATCCTAAATAGTGCAGTAGGAGTTAGGCTTACGCCAGACCAGACCCTTCAATTTCGATGTTCTTTGTGCCACATTAACCGAGCAGCGCGGTTGAACTTTGTGCTCAAAGGCTTATGGACAGCAGCACGACCATGAAAACCAAACAGATATGTTTTCTTACGAATGGTATTAATTAAAACAACACTCCCGGGAGCCTTTTTAGCCTACTTTCCCGTTAAAAATAAAAGAAAGACGAAAAAAGTATTAAAAGTAGCTTAATGCATCTAAAAAATATCGCCAAGTCCAAAAAATATCGCCAAGTTAAAAAAATATCGCCAAGTCCAAAAAATATCGCCAAGTTAAAAAAATAAAAAGGTAAAATGAATATCGAAAAATTAAAAATTTGAAAGTAGGGTATTGAGATGGGGAATTTGTGCGTCGGTCGGTCGGTCGGTCGGTCGGTCGGTCTGTCGGTCGGTCTGTCTGTCCCCCCCCTAATAACTTTTGAATGAACATTCCGATTTGGACAAACTTTTTTTTGTTGGAAAGATCTCGGCGAGTACAGCTCATTCCCATATTTGATTTTTTGATTTGAACAATTTTTGGTTCAACTTTGAGCAGTTCAAAAAACCGGTCCCGCGATACTAACTTTTTAATGAACAGTCCGATTTGAACAAACTTTTTTTTATTGGAAAGAACTTTTCAAGGGTACTTCATTCCCGTATTTCGATTTCCGATTTGAACAATTTTTCGTTCAACATTGAACCGCTCAATCAAGCTGTCACCCCTAATAACTTTTGAATGAACAGTCCGATTTAAACAAACTTTTTTTTGTTTGAAGCATCTCGGCAAGGATACTTTATTACCGTATTTAAATTTTCAATTTGAACACTTTTGGTTCAACATTGAACCGTTTAAGCAACCTTTCTCCACCTAATAACTTTTGAGTGAACCGTCCGAATGGAATAAATTTCTTTTTTGTTCGAAAGATCTCAGCGAGTGCAGCTCATTCCCATATTTGATTTTTCGATTTGGACAATTTTTGGTTCAAATTTGAACCGTTCAAACAACCGGTCCCGCGATGCTAACTTTTGAGTGAACAATCCGATTTGAACAAACTTTTTTTTGTTCGAAAGATCTTTTCAAGGATACTTCATTCCCGTATCTACATTTTCGATTTGAACAATTTTTCGTTCAACATTGAACCGCTCAATCAAGCTGTCACCCCTAATATCTTTTGAGTGAACAGTCCGATTTAAATAAAATTTTTTTTGTTCGAAGGATTTCAGCAAGGATACTTCATTACCGTATTTAAATTTTCAATTTGAACACTTTTTCGTTCAACATTGAACCGTTCAAGCAACCTTTCCCCAACTAATAACTTTTGAGTAAACCGTCCGAATGGAATAAACTTTTTTTTGTTTGAAAGATCTCGGAGAGGCTTTCCCATACATTCCCATATTTCGATTTTTGATTTGAACCATTTTTCGTTCAATATTGAACCGTTCAGAAAAAAAATTAACATTAGCGTCTACGGGGAATTTAAGTTGAATGTTGATCCTGAACTTAAAGTCGGATTTCCTTCAAACTAACTTTGTAAGAAAATGGTTTTGATAAATAATGTTTGTAACGTACTTTTCTGAGTAATCTTCTATGAGGACTCTGATTCCGACTCCGACTCCGCAAACATGGCGGAAATGCAGGATCAGAAAAAAAATTACTGACTGTGCAGACGATTTTTTGTTTATTTATTCATTTGTTTTATTTTATTTATTATTATTATTATTATTATTATTATTATTATTATTTGGCAGACGATGTTTTTTTTTGTAACAAAAATTTTTCATTCACGAGAACATTTTATTCTTTATTTATATTTAACAACTGGCAACAGATTAAAAGTGAAATTCGAGACATTTTATTAACGGACGAGTTTTTTTTCTTTTTTTTCTTCCTTTGATAAAATGTGTTTTGATGCTCTTTGTACTTTTATTTATTTATTTATTTATTTTATTATTATTATTATTATTTTTTTTTTTTTTTTGAAAACGATGGAGGATTTTTTCTACGGAGGAACTGTAACAGTTACACTCTTTAAAAGGTGCGACAAAACTTTATTTATTCGTTAATTACTTCTTACGTGTCTATTTCATCTGATGAAAGGGGTATATTTTGCTTTTCGAAATCAGCTCTAAGTGCTAAAAAGGTACGTTTGACATAATTTTAAGTCTCAGATAATCAAGAGAATAATGATCAGATGCGAGAATGCCGATGTCGATGTACGGGAAACTAGGCTCGTTTAGTTCTTGACAGAACTTCTTGTTAAACTAATGTGGGGCATCGGCTAAGTGCAGTTTTTTCCAATTTCTCTAGACAACACCCGTCGGTCTCGATCTCCCAGTTTCGTTGGTCTTCTAACTCGGGCACTTTTCGCCAATCACCACTCACCCCCTACATCTTAATAATATAGACCACTGTCGATTTTGAGTAATTCAGTTCACTACATATGTCCCTTAAAGATCGGCCATTTTTGTAATACTCAACAATCGTACCTTTCTCGAAATCAGAGAGCTCTGAACTGCGTGGCATCTTACATGGAAGTAATGCAGGTGTTACGTGATATATACCGGCGGAGGACGTGACATATCTCAGGACCGCAGATATAGTCATTTGCATAGAATTCTAAATACTTATTAGTAGATAGTGTATATATATATATATGGTTTGTTTTAAACATAATACCTCAAATAAGATATGTACAGAATATAAGAATTTTGACAATCAAAGGTTTTAAGGCCCCCTACGCCTTAGGGCCCCTAAGAATTACAGCTCAGCAGAATACAAGGACTGGTACTTAAAAGTACCAGCACGATTCCAGCCATTTAGAATTCATTTTTCTAAATTAGTGTATGCGGTACTTCTTAGCACCATTAGAGCATAAAAGGTTAAAATTACATACTAGCGAGTTTTATCTTCAGCATTCCATTCGACTTTTGCCTTGTATAATATAATATTTATCATTTTCTATGAACAAGTACTCTTCAATCATGTATTCATGCCAGCATTAGTCACATGAAAAATGGATTTGCCTTTTAGCCTACTTTCCCGTTAAAAACAAAAGAAAGACGAAAAAAGCATTAAAAGTAGCTTAATGCATCTAAAAAATATCGCCAAGTCCAAAAAATATCGCCAAGTAAAAAAAATATCGCCAAGTCCAAAAAATATCGCCAAGTTAAAAAAATAAAAAGGTAAATTGAATATCGAAAAATTAAAAATTTGAAAGTAGGGTATTGAGATGGGGAATTTGTGTGTCGGTCGGTCGGTCTGTCTGTCCCCCCCCCTAATAACTTTTGAATGAACATTCCGATTTGGACAAACTTTTTTTTGTTGGAAAGATCTCGGCGAGTACAGCTCATTCCCATATTTGATTTTTCGATTTGAACAATTTTTGGTTCAACTTTGAACCGTTCAAACAACCGGTCCCGCGATGCTAACTTTTGAGTGAACAGTCCGATTTGAACAAACTTTTTTTTGTTCGAAAGATCTTTTCAAGGATACTTCATTCCCGTATCTACATTTTCGATTTGAACAATTTTTCGTTCAACATTGAACCGTTCAAACAAGCTGTCACCCCTAATAACTTTTGAATGAACAGTCCGATTTGAACAAACTTTTTTTTGTTCGAAAGATCTTTTCAAGGATACTTCATTCCCGCATCTATATTTTCGATTTGAACAATTTTTCGTTCAACATTGAACCGTTCAAACAAGCTGTCACCCCTAATAACTTTTGAATGAACAGTCCGATGTAAACAAATTTTTTTTTTGTTCGAAGCATCTCGGAAAGGATACTTTATTAAAGTATTTAAATTTTCAATTTGAACATTTTTGGTTCAACATTGAACCATTCAAGTAACCTTTCCCCACCTAATAACTTTTGAGTGAACAGTCCGAATGGAATAAACTTTTTTTTGTTCGAAAGATCTCGGCGAGTACAGCTCATTCCCATATTTGATTTTTCGATTTGAACAGTTTTTGGTTCAACTTTGAACCGTTCAAACAACCTGTCCCGCGATGCTAACTTTTGAGTGAACAATCCGATTTGAACAAACTTTTTTTTGTTCGAAGGATCTCAGCAAGGATACTTCATTACCCTATTTAAATTTTCCATTTGAGCATTTTTTCGTTCAACATTGAACCGTTCAAGCAACCTTTCCCCACCTAATAACTTTTGAGTGAACCGTCTGAATGGAATAAACTTTTTTTTGTTTGAAAGATCTCGGAGAGGCTTTCCCATACATTTCCATATTTCGCTTTTTGATTTGAAACATTTTTCGTTCAATATTGAACCGTTCAGAAAAAAAATTAACATTAGCGTCTACGGGGAATTTAAGTTGAATGTTGATTCTGAACTAAAAGTCGGATTTCCTTCAAACCAACTTTGTAAGAAAATGGTTTTGATAAATAGTGTTTGTAAAGTACTTTTCTGAGTAATCTTCTGCGAGGACTTAGATTCCGACTCCGACTCCGCAAACGCGGCGAAAATGCAGGCTCAGAAAAAAAATGACTGACTGTGCAGACGATTTTTTGTTTATTTATTCATTTGTTTATTTTATTTATTATTATTATTTATTTATTTTCTTGGCAGACGATTTTTTTTGTAACAAAAATTTTTCATTCACGAGAACATTTTATTCTTTATTTATATTTAACAACTGGCAACCGATTAAAAGTGAAATTCGAGACATTTTATTAACGGACGAGTTTTTTTTTCTTTTTTTTCTTTCTTTGATAAAATACGTTTTGATGCTCTTTGTACTTTTATTTATTTATTTATTTATTTTATTATTATTATTATTATTTTTTTTTTTTGAAAACAGTGGAGGATTTTTTCTACGGAGGAACTGTAACAGTTGCACTTTTTAAAAGGTGCGACAAAGCTTTATTTATTCGTTAATTACTTTTTACGTGTCTATTTCATCTGATGAGAGGGGTATATTTTGCTTTTCGAAATCAGCTCTATGTGCTAAAAAGGTATGTTTGACATAATTTTCAGTTTCAGATAATCAAGAGAATAATGATCAGATGCGAGAATGACGATGTCGATGTACGGGAAAGTAGGCTCGTTTAGTTCTTGACAGAACTTCTTGTTAATTTTACTTTGTTGTCCCATTCATCATCTATTCAATCTCTTAAGTGTAGTTGAATGTGACGATTGGAGTTTTTCAATGTTTGCATTGTTGCTCATTACATGTGATTTTTATACAAATTTTAAACTTTTTCTATTACCAAACAAAGTATTTTGACCATTTGGAAAAATCGAATCAATCTCTTGTAGTTACCACTCTCCCTTACTTTAAAGTGTAGGAAGAGAAGTCTAAAAATTCATTTTTTTTTAATTTTGCATTTAAAAAGTGTTGCTTCTAAAGTGCGTTTTTGAATATATATACCCAAATCTTTGGAGTTTGCAAATACAGCGCTCGTTGAGTAGGCACCAGTATTTTGTACAAATAGAAAAATAACAAATAAAGTTTTTAAAAAGGTTTTATTAACTCATACTCTTTCTGAAATAACGTGAAACTGCTTTTACTTCACCGCTGCACCATGTGTTTTGAACCGAGTCCCTTAATCTACTGTTTACAGGTTGCATGGCTATATGAATTTAACTTTTAAATGTTCATTTTGCTTGAAATAAATACAACAATTTAACTTTTTTTTCTACTTTTATTTTAGGAGTGTTGGCATCATAAGTTATATCCTGTGAGTACTTTTCTATATTATTTGTAATAGTACAGTAGTCCCTTTCTCTCAAATTTTTTTTATGATTGTACATTACGTAAAAAAACAAGAAAGAGAGCTCATTTCTTGCATAGCTTTACATTTTACTTACACATTTTTATTAAAATTTAAAAGGTGTACACGACGAAAGAAAATAAATTCATGATTAAATTTTTCATCTGTTATTTATATTTCTGTTTAACTACATACAAAAAATAATTGGATGGTTTAGATTGCCCAGCTTTTAAAAAAATTAGCTTAATTATGCTGATGACTTGTGAGTTTTTTTTATTGTGCGTGCGTTATGAATTGCGTTTAATAGTGTAATTTAGCATATATATTAATAAATGCAACGTTGTTCGTCTAAAATAGTAGTATATACCTCTTTAAGTACATTCTAAAAAAATATTTGCTGCTTTAAATTGCACAGCTTTTAAAATAATAAGCTAAATAATGCTGATGACTTGTGACTTATTTTATTGTACGTGCCTTAAGAATTGCGTTTAGTAGTGTAATGGAAAATATATTACTAAATGCAATGTTGTTTATCGTAAATAGTAGTATATTCCTGTTTAAGTACAAGTTAAAAATTATTTGCTGCTTTAGATTACAGCTTTTAAAATAATTAGCTAAATTATGCTGATGATTTGTGAATTATTTTATTGTGCGTGCTTTATGAATTGCGTTTAGTAGTGTAATGGAAAATATATTACTAAATGCAATGTTGTTTGTCTAAAATAGTAGTAGTAGTTTGTCTGTGATAGTAGTATAAAAAAGTAAGCATGTGTTTCTTTTTCTTTAACAATCGATAGTAATTGAGCTGTCTTTTACGCTGACCCAGATCTTTCGAGTAATTAACACCTTTTAACGGAAGTATCGACGCACCAAAATAGAGTTGTGATAATGAAACGAAAATTTGCATGCATGTGGACAACATTGATGAAGAGCATCATTCCAAAATAAGAGCAAAATGATCAGTTACTACTGGAAAAATATCAAATGAATGCAGGTTTTAGTACCTCTAACATGAATTGAAGGCACGATGCTGGGGAGAATTGATGCTTAAAAGTATCGCACGAAGTACTACGTTATCTCGTTCCACATTTACTTCAAAGTAGCCACTAATTCTACCAAAATCATAGGCCGACCAACTAACCGTCTCTAGGTTTTTATGCTCAATCTGTGACATATCAGGGACCACAGCAATCTAGAGGTCATATTGCGGAAGAAGAAGTTCCCTGACCCCCTTACTGTGTGTGACTGAGCATGTTGTGGTAAAAATTGGCTTCAGGGATCCCTATTAAAAGAGCCAACACATGTGTCTGAAGAATAACACAAACGTACCATTCTGCTGCCCTAGTGCTGTGGTTTAATATTGAAGGGGCTCGTGTTATCATAATGGCACTCGATAGTGCGACCCCAGCTGCAAGTGTGGAGTGCCTCTGGAAGCAAATGTAAGATGAGTACTTTCGCACTGTCGCCGCCATTTGTGGTAGTATCGAGTTTGACGGTATTGGATCGCAACTGCTATTGTCACTTGGCAGCGTGTGGTGACAGTAGCAGGGGACTACTTTGAGAGTATTTGGTCCCAGTGCTATTCACTGGCCACGCATATCATTAAGATCGTGTTCCTTCTCCTGTACATGTCCTATTTTCCAACCGAACTGCTATCTGCAAGAAAAAGAAATCGTAGTTGCCGTGACTTTTACCTCAACCCTCGTATTTTTAATTTGCATCATCATTCGTGGTCACTGCCGCTCCTATTTCTAATGAGGATATATTTTTCCCACCGACCAGGTTGGTGGGTGATTCGCCATTCCTGCGCGAGAACGATCGGGAGACCCTGAAAGCCGTGCAGCAGGGAAAGGCCGACTTCTTCCACGGGGGATTCGCCGTACTGTCGGACGAGGCCCGAGACTTCGTCACCAGGCTCCTGCAGCCAGACCCCAGGTGAGTCAGTCGACATTCCACGGAATAAGAACAAAGCAAACATGGGATTAATTTACTAGCAAGACCGCGTGGATTTCAAGTGCCATGAAAAACACACGCCCACCCAAAAATAGCGATGATGCATTCTTTATAGTTTTATTGTGTTAACTTAACAAATAGGGGGATGTTGGGGCTAGTTGGACCTCGGGACGCATTAGATCGGTCTCAATAATTTTATTGCTGTTAATACTTTTTTAATGTAAGACCCAAAAATAACACCTATATCCCTACAAATCCCATAACGAAATCACACGATACAGCTATATTGAGCAAATTTTATTTTAGAATCAAGTTTTATTGCTATTTTTTCAGTACCGTAAAATGGGGTGAATCGGAACACTTTTCAGCTTTAATTGTAAAAAAAGTAGGTAAAAGATTTTTTTTTTAATTTGATGTTTTGGGTAACAACTTCGGTCTTGCTTTGCTTTTGATATTCCAAGCAAAGAAAACATTTCGAACAGTTATTATTTATATATATAAGAATTTAGGGGGGTTCCGAATCACCCCGCTGATAGGGGTCAATCGGAACACATAATTTGTTTTTTTATTTTTTTTTCAATTTAACCTGTAATAAATCTCACAAACATGAGTAATATTGATGGGGGAGAATAAGTACAGATAGTTACTGTCAAATAAAAGTTTAATTTTAATACCAGTAAACGTTTCTAATTTGTCAGAATTAAAAATAATTTTGAACTTAAGAAAAATTGAAATTAATTTTCAGAAATGCTTTTGAATTAAAATACAAAGCTGTAACATAAATTGAAGTTACTCGTATTGTCCACAAATATGTACTTGGCCATAAAACTAGCAGTTGTGGCTTGACTTAAGTTTTTTCATAACATCATCTGCGATGAACGCTGCTTTTTTTTTTTAGTTTCTTGAAATCCCTGGATTTTGGGGATTGTCCTGTAAGATTTTCCTACTTATTCATCACTGTCTGTATGCTGGACTTTTGTTACATAAAGTCTATATGACTTTCCCCCATGTATTTTAGGTAAAAAGAAGTCTCCTGGAGCAAAACTCCTTTTAAATCTGCAACTTTCTGTCATTCTAAGATCTAGTTGATCACGAGAAGAGATAAACAGTAATAAATCCTTGTTCTTGTCTTGACTAGATAAATTGGGGTCAGAATCTTGATTTTTCAAAGTTTTCTTCAAATAAGTCTGAATTGGAGCAACAGAACCAAGTGTTCCGATACACGTCGCAAATTTTTTTCCTATGTCATTGTCCAGAATTCTTCATTTTTATGACACAATTTTTAAAAAATGTAAATTCTAATGTGATATGCAGTTGTTCAGATACATGCATAATTGAAACATACCACTCTTAGTTTTAATATATAAGAAGGTTTGTACTTACACATGAAGTTTTGCAGTCTATGAAAATGTGATGTTTTCTAGCATTCCACGTGCTGCCCTCCTTATAAGCCAGTAACGTTCCCAGATTGACAAAAGTAATTTTTTCCTACGTCCTATGATCTTACCTTTCTAAAAAAAATAATGGCGAAAAATACCCAATATTATATTTATGAAGAATTTCTTTGTACGGTCGGGAAGTTTTGTTCTGATTGACCCCGCTGTTCCTATACACCCCATTTTACGGTACTGAGTAATTTTCATAGATCTGCTACCTTTTGTTAAGTACTTTTAATGAAGACTGGCGTAATAAATTTAACTCCACTTCTAAATTAAGTACTTTTAGTTTATAACTATTTGTAGTTTGTTTATTTCTTGGCATAAAGAAAAAAAAAACATGAAAATGCTACAGCATATTTTTAGACCAAGAACATGGGATACGTTGGGCCACTTTTAGAAAACCCACAAATAAGGAAAATTTTTAGAAGAATTGAAAAGCAAAATTGTGAATTGTATAACGACACTAGTAGATTTGCTTCTTGAGAAAATGTAGATGGTTCTGGCATAAATAGTGCAAAAGTTGAAGTTGATCACTTCAGTATTTTAATATGGTATATTGAACTTGAAAGTTTGTTTTTCTTACTGAACACCAAAAAACATTAGGTAGTCACAATATGGAATTACGTTTATCATTAAAACTATGGTAGAAATTTTCGTAAGGCGAACCTACGTACCCCATGCCCGACCGGCGCACGTTGGTCCACTTCACAAAGTTCTGTAAAAAAAGTTAATAAATTGAACATTTTCAAAAATATCTGGTATGATGAGAAATGTTTTTGTAATTCTTGTGGGTTGACGTTTATTATAAACACAACGGCACAACATTATTTAAATTTTACAAGTAAATTGCAGGATTTTGATTAGTTGATGCTCGTTTATCCAAAGATCTCTCTCTCTCTCTCTCTCTCTCTTCCTCTAATTTTTTAACCCTTTTGAGTGGTACCATAAATTCGAAATTTTTATTCAATGAAAAGAACATTGATATAGAAATCATATACTCCTTTATTAAAATGAACTAATGTATATATTTTTGCAGCACTTATTATTTAATTATTTTTTCAAGTGATGATTGTTTGTTTTCTTGACAGCCAACGATTGGACGTGGATGCAGCTTTAAAGCACAAGTGGCTGCAGGTGAGCGTTACATTGCAAACTTTTTCAATGACACCCACTATTTGGAAGAGTATTTTTAAATTAAAGGTATAACCTCTAAATGTAAAATTTTCTCCATGTGACCCCTCCAACCACAAGGTGAATTATGCAAAACAATAGTACTACAGATCAAGCTCTTTATTTTTTCAAAATCGTTAAAACCATCATACTACTCAAATTACGTGCTTTCTGGTAAAACTGATGATTCCAAGTTTTGGTTCAACGCCATGCTTCAGGCCCGTCATTAAGGGGGGGGGGCAGGGGGGGTCAATTGCCCCCTCCCCCTGGCTTTGAGAAATCAATGTATTTACATATAAGTGGGCGTGGTTTTTGATGTTTTCCGGTGAAATTGCATTGTGTTTGGACCTTTTGCCCCCTCCCCCCCTAGGAAAAACTTGAAATGATGTCCCTGCCATGCTTGAACTTCAACTTTGATTAATTTTGACTCTGGGTCATGACTGAACTTCTACAACGCACCAAAGCATCCAATGAGATCATCACAGCATACACTTCTTCAAACTCATTTTAAAGTGCTACTTTACGGTTCTGCTTTGGTTAGTTGAATTATGTCCTCCGAAATGTTAGCTTCTTTTTGGGGTAATAGGGAAGGGTGATTAGTGCTGAGGTGTTTTGAGTTGGGTTGCTTTCGTAGTAGCTTTGCAAGAGCCAACTCAAATCCAAGCCAATAGACTTTTTTTTTTCTTGAGTTCCATCCCCAATCGTTGCCTGAAGTCTCTCAGCACGCGTATGCGGCTGAAGAAGCAGAGTCGCATTATTGGAGAACACTGCATAAAACTATTTACAGCAGAAGTAAATTTAACACGAAAGAAATGAAAAAAAGAAAAAACATCCTTAAACAGACAAATGCAAATGAAAGTTACATGTACATGCATTGAAAATTTCAAGAAATCTCTCATTCATTACAAAAGCTATTAGCTTCTGGATGAATATCTTCCGAGCAAAGTTTCACTCGACAAGTCATTCCAACCAGTCTCTACCATGTTATTTATTGCACAATATATAACCGTTGTAAAACGCTTTCTATTGGTAGCGTAGTGTCAATACGGAGAAAACAGTGCGGCTCTCAAATATACACTGCTCGACATTGAAAATGCAACACCAAGAAGGAGTGGTCAGAAATTCATGCAAATTTTACCGTAGACGCACGTCACTGAGTTATGCAAATGATATGAAATGCGCAGCTCTCCGACGCACGTGAAGTAAGATATAAGAGAATGAAGTTGAAAAGTGGACTATGTTCATGTTGGTTTTTCTGCCAGACTAATTATCGGAGAAATTTGCTTTTTGTCTCGAAGGATACGTGTGATAGGAGGAAATGCCACGCCGTCCTCAACGAAGACACTTCCAGCATATAGACGACTTTACAAGGGGTATGGTGATCGGACTGAGAAGGGGAGATTGGTCCATACGTCAAATTGCAGCTGATACCCACATGGATGCAAGCACTGTGCATCGGCTGTGTCGGAGATGGTTGGAAAGAGGAAATGTAGCCACATTGAGGGGTGCAGGTGCAGCCAGAGTGACGTCAGACCGCTTGGATCGATGGATTCACCGACAAGCTGTGGCGGACCCGCAAGTCACTTGTACGTTGATTTTGCAGCACGTGCAAGGTACCCTGGATGTTCCTGTGTCGATAGAATGGTGCCGGACCAGAGCAACGTGGATGGCAGAATGGCAAACCGTAGTGTTCTCAGATGAATCCCGCTTCTGTTTTTCCAGCGATAGTCATCGCATACGTGTGTGGCGTCGACTTGGAGAAAGATCGAATCCGGCAGTAACTGTGGAACGCCCCACAGCGCGACAACGTGGCATAATGGTTTGGGCAGCTATTGCATACAATTCCGTATCACCTCTAGTTCGTATTTGGGGCACTATGACGGCCCAACGACATGTAGATAATGTACTGCGGCCGGTGGCAATCCCCTACTTTCAGGGTCTGCCAAATGCAATTTTTCAACAGGATAACGCCCGGCCTCACAGTGCTCGAATCAGCCAACATGCTCTACGAGGTGTACAGATGCTTTCCTGGCCACCATACTCTCCTGACTTGTCACCAATCGAACATGTGTGGGATGTGATTGGACGCCGTTTGCAGAACCTGTCACTGCCTCGTTCAGAGGACGAACTGTGGCAAATGGTTGAAAGGGAATGGAGTGCCATCCCTCAGGACACCATCCGCAGGCTTATTGACTCCATGCCTAGACGTGTTTCTGCGTGCATCGCTGTCCGCGGTGGTCCTACTTCTTACTGAGCCGACGCCGTCCTCGCTCTAAATTTTGCTTATTTATTTTGAAATAAATATCACTTATTGTTCCATGCTGTCTCTGTCTTCTTACCGAATTTCATCAATTTCTGACCACTCCTTCTTGGTGTTGCATTTTCAATGTCGAGCAGTGTATGAGATCTGTAAAACGCGTTCTACTGCCAGCGTAAAGTCAATACTTAAAAACAACGCAACTCTCAACATATGAGCTCTGTAAAGCGCGTTCTACTACCAGCATAGTGTCGCAGCAAAAAAAACAACGACTTTCAATTAGGGATGCACTGATAAGCAAATTTATTTATTACCGATTAATCGGCTATTGATAATCGGGTTGATTAATGGACCATTATGATTATTTTTAATTCTACCAATTTCACCATTACTGTTTTATTTTCTTTCTTTTACAATTTCGATTTTAGAAATAGTTACTAATTTATTTCGGAGAGATTTTTTTTTCTCTTTTTCTAGTGTTCTCAAAATAATTTCAAAATTTCATCCAATTTCTTTAAGCCAATTTTATTATTATTGTTAACAAAATTACATTGAAACATAACATAATTAACACATTGTTAGTTATGTTTACCAGACATGAAATTTTGTTAAAAATGGAGGGGGGGGGACACTAATTTAAGATTTTTTATTAATTTAAATTTATTTTTCAACTCTTAGTAGCCATTTAAATCAAGACTTTTATTCTTTGAAAATAAGAAGTTATCTGAAATCACTATGCTGAGGTGAAAAGTATCAACACATGAAAAATGTTGCAACAGGGCCTATATGTTAATAAATTTATTCATCCTAGTTTCGTGCTCAAGACATACTAAAAGTAAAGCAGTGAGTAACCGCCCCTAAACAAGTGCTAAGGCAGGAATGTGCAATACACAGCCAACTCGTTCATTTCGATCCATGGACTTGCGTTTTGGGTTTATTATGCCCTCATCAGCATGGAATACGAAAGTAAACGAGTTGGAGGCAAAAATCCTCTTATAGGGCAAAGAGAACTAAAAAAACTGGTAGCTAATGTGCAATTAGAATACCAGCAAGCGACCGCACATGAGAACGGTACAACTCGTTTGTACCGGTCCCATGTTAACAGTTTTGAAGTAAAAAAGAGTGGTTGCGCGAGGGAGGGAGGGGGGATGAACCTGACAAATCTGTAAGCTCATGCCAGCTCACTTCAAACATATTTATGTTTTAAAAACAGTTTACTTTGTGCGAAAATGAGTAAAAACTAAAAAGCAGCGTCTAAAAGCACAAATGAGTCGAGTTAAAAATCGGCAAGCATGTTTCAAAGGAATAAAGCCTCCTTCTTCAGTGCCAAGCAAGAAATAGAAAGAACCAAAGTATCGGGAGAGTTTAAATGGCAAAGGAGCAAAAGCTAGGCCAATCAGGTGTCAGCGTGTGCCGAGCCCGGATTTGGCGTTGCGTTATCAGAAAAATTAAACGCATGAAGTAAAATTGGCCAGATGTGTGGAACTGCAAAGGATTCGTTACAAATATTACTTAAATTTTTGTGAACATGAAAGGCTTCTAAGAAATTCAACTCACCAACAGTTGAAGGTCTGCAAATAATTTTAGCTATAATTATTTGCAGACCTTCAGCTGTTGGTGATTTGGATTTCTTAGAAGCCTTTCATGTTCACAAAAATTTGAGTAATATTTTTAACGAATTCTTTGCAGTTCCACACATCTCACCAATTTTACTTCATGCTTTTAATTTTTCTCATAACGCAACGCCAAATCCGGGCTCGGCACACGCTGATACCTAATTGGATTAGCTTTTGCTCCTTTGCTATTTAAACTCTCCCTATACTTTGGTTCTTTCCATTTCTTGCTTCGCCCTGAAGAAGGAGACTTTATGCCAGGGGTGGCCAACCTTTTTAGGGAGAGTGCCACTATCTGGAGAGAAAAAATTCAACGTGCCACAATGTATTTTTCCAACAAACTGATTTTTTTTTTAGTTAAAAAGAGATTTTTTGTTGACTGACTGTGTAGTTCTTACTCAAATGAAACATTTTTTCTCGTAAATCTGAGCAATTGAAATCGAAATGATAATAAAGATATTACAAGTCCAAATTTAAGAGTTATCGTTAATAAACACTTTCATAGGTTCTCTCAGTTGGCTTGCGCTTAAAAAAGAAACAAATAACATCAAACATTCTACTCTGAAAAAATAAACAGTCTGTACTTAATGCGGTTTATCAGTCTGTATCTTTTTTACCAAGTCTTTAACTTTAGGATTAGTTCTTGAGAATCCTAAGAAGTTGAACGTTTTAAGTGCTGTCAATTGATATTCAACGGTATTTAGATTTTTCTGCATTCATAACGAAAAATATTTGTTTAGAAGCGTTTTTTGAGCCAAATCTACAACAGCATCAGACGGCTAAAGTGTGTAAATGTGAAAAAAAAAATTGTTGGTACAAATTTCTGTATAACGTGGATGACTTACTGTTGAAGTAAGCTCTTATATTTGATTGCCGATGCAAAAGGTCAGTAATTCCGATTTGGATTTCAGAAGGGAAACAAGTAGTGTCTTGCAGATTAATAGACAAATTGAAGACAAAGAATTTGAAAAGATCAGCATTTTTTTTATGATCCTGAAAATCATCAAACCTAACATCGAATGAATACTTAAAAGAGGGGTAAATATTCTCCATATAGCATTGAAAAATTATTAAATTTGTGTTGATACTTTCAGTATTAAATTTAATTTTTTATTTTTTTCTCCAAATTAGAAAGAAACTGAAGTTTCAACATAAAAGAATATAGATGGCCTATACTGGTTTAGGAAACTTTTCTTGTACTATATTAAATTTAAATTATTTAAACGCCGGATAATAAAAGATGACATAGCTAGATTCATTTGCTATTCTTCATTCCTAAGTAGCAAGTGCTCATTGCTTCCCTTCCAAACATTTTAAAACACAATCCTTAAAATTCTAAAATCTTATGACTATTTATCCCTTGGTTCACAAAACATTCAGAACTCTTATTCGTAGTTTGTTAATACAGTGAACTTTACAAGGTCACCAGCAGAGAAAAAGTCTCATTCCTTGGCAATGAGTTTGTGATAAAAAATTCGATGATACTTTTGAAATTTTTCCCCAATTTATTTTCAAGTAATGTAATAAAAATAATTTAAGGATCTTCATTTGTGCAACTATACCGAATTTTGTCCAATCTGGTTTCTTAATTTTAGTTGCAGAGTTAACTTTTTTATAAAATTTCATCACCCGTAGCAGAAACTATTGCAGATCAAAAATCCATTCTGCAGAATCGAAAGTTTCATTCGTGTCAAACGCAAATATGTTTTACAAAGCATTGTCTGTAGCGTCTCAGCTTTTGTTGGATGTCCAAATCTAACGTTAAGTACTTTGCAATATCGTAGTTCAGACAATTTGTAAGCCAACTTCCTGACACTTAATCGTCACAATATCATTATATTTATCAGTTTAAGGGTTTTAATTTTTTCCAATATTTTTGAGATCAACATTTTTTCCTCAATTTTGGAATTTTTTCAAAAAGTCTTCACGTGCCACTGTTACTGCTCTGCCGTGCCACATTGTGGCACGCGTGCCGCGGGTTGGCCACCACTGCTTTATGCCTTTGAAACATGTTTGCCGATTTTTAACTCGACTCATTTGTGCTTTTAAACGTTGCTTTTTAGTTTTTATTCATATTTATGTTTACTTAATACTTTTTAGACCATCACAAGCAAGAGAACTTAGTATTTAAATAAATAGAATTAAAAAATATCATTTTTTTTCCTATACAGTTTTATTAAAACATCCAAAAAAATATGATCCCATTGAGATCCCAACCTAAAAATTTGTACAAACAAAGGTGAAATACACAAGATTTTTTGAGAATGTTTTGAAAAAAATTCATTATATTTTCTCCGAGAAATTTAAATTTGAAATTTAAATTTCATTTTTAAAAAAATTATAAAATTAGTTATGTTGCATATCAGATTAAACGGCAACTAACGTACTTTAAAATGCCATTTACCAAATCGTTCTACCTATATTTGGTCCCGAGTTATGGTCCCTTTTATGTTCCCTCATCCATGGAAAAACGAAGGCTTTCCAAAGTTCAAAGTATCATAAATAAAAAAATAATAGAGATAAAAATCTAAAAATTGAGATTTTTGATTACGTCAAGGGGTACAATTGATGAGCCAAGTTTGAAAGAAATATAAAAATGTAAGGTAAAAAACGTTGGATCACTTGACATGGAATGACCCTAATAGCGTTATATAAATATCAACTGTGAGGGTTATCGTTTGATATTCCATTCAGTTTTACGCACTGCATGAGCTATTTGTTTATTTTTACTCTGTACACTTTCATACTACGTGTTATAGTAAGGATTGCAGAAAATTGCATTTATTTACTGTTAATAAAATTATTCATCATAATTTCTTGGTGAAGATACTTTGAAATATAATGTTTGAAAAATACGTTTCCGTCGATTAATCAGCAAAATTTGGCCGGTTATTAAAAATCGCTAAAGTGGTCGATTATGGCAGATTATTCGGTACTGCCGATTAATTGGTGCATCCCTGCTCTCAATATATGAACTCTGTAAAACGCGTTCTACTGCTAGCAAATAGTCGATGCGGAGAAAAAAAAACGCGACACCCAATCCATGAGTTCTGTAAAACACGTTCTACGGTTAGCGTAGTTTCAATGCGGGAAAAACAACGCAACTGCCAGTTTTCTTACTGTGTGTACTGATAATGAAAATTATCCTGCTCTTCTGGTGCGTGCATTACATTGTGCATTTTAGAAATAAGTCATTATACATTGAAAGATTCCAAACAGAATTCATCATTTCTAAAGAAGTAAATCCTTAGTAAAGAGGTGATCCAGTTTACTTGCAAATATTATGTTACTGTGAGCAATGATTTGCAAAACGTTCATGGTGTATGTACTCTTTTGAAACTACAAAAATCGACCGAAATAATCAACGTATATATTTTTTTTACTTCTTCAAAATATTATTAATCCGTTAGCTTTCAAACAATACAGTGAACTCTCACTTATGCGCAGGCCCAAGGGACCAACAGAAAAAGCCGCATAAGTGAGAGAGATGTATAAGTGAAATAACCTATTTAAAGGACTTAGACGCAACATAGGCTTTAACGAGAAAATGACTAAGAATGTGTCTATTGAAAAGGGACATATTTCTACGGTTTGGCAATTAGTGTAACGTAACTACAATGATAATGAGAAAACAAAAATTGTAGCATACCTAATCAGTAGCGTAGCTAGGGGGCCCAGCGCCCGTGGCGAACTTGAAAAATTGCCCCCCCCCCCCAGAGATTGTTCTGATGGGAGGTCATTGTGACCTCCCAAAATGTCCTTACTCCAAAAATGTTGATTTATTTATTCGAAAAATTTGCAGATAATGTTGCAATCTTTTTTTTATTATTATTCATTCAGCATTTTTAACGATGTTCAGTGTTCTCCCTCATGTTATGTGTGCATGATATGTCTGCTTGTTCGTATTAATAAGTAAAATTCCAGTTTTATTTTTTACAATTTTTTTTGTTCAATTTCAGAATTTTTGTCTTTCCAACAATTTTAGCTCGGGGCATTCCTACCATCCTACCTTTCTAATCATTTCACATAAATTCAAAAAACCAACAATTCGCACGCCTAGAAGAATACTGTCACAACTCAAAAACAAAAAAATTCAAGACATGGAAAAGAAATTGATAGATTAAAGCAATTAGTAATGGTGCAGTCTATCATACATTAGGTTAGATCATTTCGGCTCATTTGCTTTCATTATGCTTTTAAAATAAACGTTTCTTTTTGACTTTTAAATCATGGCTCTAGGTACATCTCTGAACATTCAGAGTTTCGACTTTTTGAGTTGTGACAGTATTCTTCTAGGCGTGCGAATTCTTGAAATTCGCTATTGAATATAGTGTGTTTTTTTCCCACACAACAGCTTTAATTTTAAATAGAATTTGTTTTAAAATACTAGAAGAATGTGTTAATAAACATAATGTATGAAGTACATTATGTTTACGCATTCTATACACATTCTAAGTATTTCAAATAAAAATCATAGCATTGATTCTATTGTAATTAGGAAATCAAAGAAAATATAAAAAGCATGATTAATCTGAAATTGGCTTAATAAATACGACTCCTTGCATACAGGCAAAATAAAAGTTCGCTATTTTAAGCTTCCAGTATTTTTTATGAATCAATACTGTTCATTCTAAGTATTTAAAATGTTCTAGGGACCCGCCGTTATTTAATACTAATATTATCTATGAGGGGAGTTAGGAGAGACAATTGTTCCCCCCTTGGCTTTAAGAAAGAACCAGATATATTTTCTTGATTTTTCTTTTTTTTAATTTTAAATACATCATATACAAAAATGGGCCAAGAATAGGGAAGGTGTTGGCGGGTACTACATCTACAGTGCTCGAACTGAAAATGATAAAAAAAATTATTAGCACGATTATTTGTGTACCCTTTTAAAAAAGTGGCTCGCCCCCCTGAAGTAGCGTACACGCATCTTCTTTTAACATGCACTTGGCGTTTCCTAGTTCAGTAATACAAGAGAAACAGTAACTATTTTTATTTATTTTGACAATAGAAAGAGCACAAAACATATTTCACTGGCGTGATTACAAATCGAGCTCAATCCCTCCTAATAATACTAAAACGTTAATGAGTATAAAGAAAAAGGTAGTGCTATGTACAGTTTAGAAGGGATAGCACTTCCCCGTTAAAGTATCTCTACATATTAAAAACAAGTAAGCTCAAAGATATTGTGAACGGATCTTTGTGGCTAGCCTGCGTCCAGGCGGCCCTATAGCACCTACAGACTTGAAATTTGGTACAAAATTAGTTCGAGCCCCATAGGTTTGCACCTAGGGGCCATTTTTCTTAATTTCGAATTAGTTTTTTTAAATTAATTTTTAAGTGTAAATTTCATACTTCACCAAATTGGGGGACAAAAACTCTCCCCAGCCCCTAATGTAATACGTCGTTAGAAAGAGTTTTTGTTTTTAAAGAAGAAGATGTTTGTTTCTTTTCTCTTCGCTAATTATAACAGGAGATAGAGGTGATCCTAATTTAGCCATATTTCAAGGCTCAACTCGAGCAAAATTATATTACATTCAACCAAACTGCTTCAAAATCTTTTTAACAAGGTCGTGTTCAACAAACAAAACCGGTGACTCTTCGTTTTGTTTATTGCGAGTCTTGATTCAACAAAATATACAATAAATAGCATATTTTCTTTACTTTTTTTTAGCATTTAAGAAAGGTTGTCATTATTCTTATGATATTTAATTTTGTTCAAGTGAGTTCATATGAATTACATTTCGTGTTTGAGTTAACTTTTTTTTTCTGCGAGGGAAAGGAACTGGATTTTCATTTTGGGCTAGATATTTTACTATGTTTTTTAATTATGTACTTTTTTTTTCATTTTTTATATCAGGAAAGGGGGTCTCTTTTATTTATTTGGCGAATTATTTTAAATTGGAAAGGAACTGTTACTGTGCTTTTAACGGGAATATGAGCATTTCAGAAAAGAAAATTATTATTTTACATCAAGATGGGGGGGAGGGAGTCAAAATCGAGCCGCCTAAGGCGGTGAGGTAGTCGCCGCGGGCGACGAACGGGGGTTGGTGAGCGAAACGAGCAGAGAGCAGAGTCCCCTAGTATATAAAAAATAAAATTTTCCGAAATTCGAAATCGAAACTCACGAAATAAGAATCATTTATCTTTTTTTTTTTTGAACCTTCTAACCTTCTATACTGAGCTATCGAAGCACAAACGGCGTTTAAAAACGTTACTCATTCAAAATCGCACGCGGCTGTACTTGTGTTATTCATTTTTGGAATCTTTATTTAATGCAGTAGGCTCTTGGTACAAATTTTTAGTTTTTGGAGTTATTTTCTGTCATCATAAAATTGCATTTCAAAAATCTATATCTGAAATGTTTTCAAGAAAAGCTTGCCGATTTTTAAAGTCGTAGAAACTTATTTCCGCAGTATAGTATGTAATAGATAAGTTGAAGTGATATCGTGAAAAAAAACGGCTGAAAAGAAGCGGAGACAAAAAGTTTGTTTCTAGCTCTTTTAAGTGTGTAAGACCGGCCGATTTCAGATCAGCCTATTATACAGACTCCAGACCATAACTAAATTCTATCCTGCCAGATAGATTTAAGTTAACATCAGTGTATCTAACCGAAATCTATGAAAGCAAAGTCTATCCAATTTCAATTTTTTAATCGGTTTCAACTTGACCAAAAAAAAAATTAATCGGTCGAAATGCCGCCCCCCTGGCTGTTGCGCCCGTGGCAAGAGCCACCCCTGCCAACCCTTAGCTACGCCTCTGTACCTAATTACAAACTGTTACCTTTAAAACGATCCGTAGTATATAAATGTCTATCTCCAAACTCTGGTTCATGAGGAAAAAATGCCTTCCGTGAGTAAAACAGGCGAAAGATTAAAGAAGAAAGTGAAGAAACATTTTTTTAAATAAAATAAAATAAATGTTTTACATTTTACGGAAAATTCAACGCATAAGTGAAATATGTATCTTTAGAGCGACACATAACAGAATGAAACTATCATTATTTTGCTATGGAATGTGCTGGGACCATTCAAAATCGTCGTATAAGTGAAAAAGGCGTATAAATGAGGCGGTGTATAAGTGAGAGTTCACTACTAAGATGTTGTCAATATTGGAAAAAATCCTCAAGTTGTAGTTCTTCCGGAGGTGCTGCTATTTCTGACATGCTTACAAGCCTTAAACTCAATTTCTGGTGAATCGCCTTTTTTGCTGCACTTTGCATTCTTCCAAAAATGATTACACGACAGCAAATTGCTGCATCATAATTGTTCTAATCCCATAACGATTCGCGTAGTTAAGTGTATGTTGTCAGCTTCAATCAAAGCCACTAGTTGAAAAGTAAATTTTTGGTGGATTTTTAAACGTCAAACTTTTGAAGAAATTCTTGATTTTCTGTTCTTCTGCAGTAAAGTATTAAAGAAAACTATTACCTCTACTAGGGGTTTTTTTTTTTTTTTTTTTTTTTTTTTTTTTTTTGGACAAAAAATTGTGTGTAAACAAATTAGATTTTAAGATACCGTGCTTAAAAATTACTTTCAAATTAGCTAATTAAATCTAAATTAGCTTATTTCTAGCTAATAATATTTATTTTTTTATGCGGAAACGGTTTTGATAACTAATGACCGACTGTAATAAAACGGGATTTTTGAAGTGAAAATGCATTTTTTTGAAAAATATCCAAGTGTTTACGTACACCTTAAAACGTTTATTCATTTTTATAGTTGGATGAATTGCCTGACAAATGTGATGAGCTGGAAAATATTGACAGGCTAAAGGAGTATTATCGCAGGTGGAAGGCTTGGGTGAGTATTTGTAAAACTACATTCATAACGGTTAATATAATAGTACGGAAAAATTATACCTACTTTTTATAATGCTTAAAGGTTGACTTCCTTGTTGATAAATAGTTTTATGTAATTTTATCATGATTTAAATACCAACACATTCCGGAAATGATTTCCGTTTCTTAGAAGACATTGGTTGCTCTTGATACATGTAAGTGATATGGACAAAGTGTCAATTATTACCGTATTATTAGCAATACTCAAGCAACATAAGGAATTAGTATAAATGCTGCAAGGTTGCAGATATGGGTTTCGAAATCACAAGAAACACCATTCCCAATGCAAAAAAAAGTTATAAATCTAAGGACATCCAAAAGAGAATAGAAACACGTATCTGCAAATATTGTTTGTATTTGTATGCGAATTGTTTTTTGCGATTCCAATACATCGCATAGTGGTTCTCCTGAGGACGAATGCCAAACTTCATGATGTGTACTATATTTTAATTTATACACCATTTTATTTTTATTAATATTCGTAGCCCCGCCACAGTGAAAAAAATTTAGAGATTTATAATAAATCTATGTTGTTTTTATTTAGGGGTATTACGACAGATACTGCCGAGAAGTCAGTATCTGCGAAAACGAGTTTTTGAGGTATTTGAAGAAACGTGTTTTGAGTTCCATACTAACGACTGGGGAAGGTTTCAATGGGGCGTTTTATTCGTGCTTTATTTTTATCAGAAACCGGATATGCAAAAGCTTGTACAATGAAACTAAAGAACAGTGAAGGACAAAAATGCAAAACTATTTAAAACTTGCAGGTGCTGCCTTTTACCTGTCTGCGGCCCCAGCTTAAAATAATATGCATAATATACGTGATTTTTTTTTTTTTTTTTTTTTTAAGTTTTCTGTAGACTTTTATAGGACAGAAAAAAAAATCTGCATTCTGTCTTCACTACGATCTCCATAAAATCCACAAAAAATTGTTTTGTTTTTAGTTCTCTCTAAATATTCGACAGGTTTCCTGAAGCATGTTCCGAACATGCTTAAATGTTCTACAGGTTTTTAAAAGCTTTTCAACAGCCTTTTTTTGCTGGGGCAGCATAAAAGAGTAAGACTGATATTTAAAAGTTTCATTAATCAAACAATTTTGATGGCTTCCTTTCAGTTTCACATAAATGATATACTATGTCTAAGACTGCAAATTAGTTACTTGCTTTGTCTTTCCAGTACGCGAATGCGCAGTGCAGGTGGTTCTACAGGCGACGCACCCTCGAGTCCTGCTTCACGCACCCCTCGAGAATGATTTACCCGCCGGACGAAGTGTACACTCCACCCCTGACACCTGATAGGGAGGTCGAGGGCCGCAGTCACATCAAGCCGGCCGCCTTCGACGACCTCACCTACAGGCAAAAGATCGAGAGGGAAGTCATCGACCCCAGATCAGAAAGCCAGTAAGTGACCGGACCGGAGAACGAATGAGAGAAATGTGCTTTATTTGCTTTAATTTGGTAGTAAATAAATATCAGGTATTAACAAAGTAATGCTTCCAAGAGCAAACCTTAATGGAACTAATTAAATTTAAAACGGTCGCGGAGTACGTGAACTGGGAAAATTAACTTAAACACCTGTGATGAGCTTGGAGTAGACATT
>JAXGGA010014070.1:0-33193 GCA_038373865.1 Uloborus plumipes
TAATCAAAGAAACGCGTTTTCACATATACTAATAACTATAATTTAAATTTAGAGAAAAAGTTTACGTTCAAGTATTCGAACGTAATTTAATATTTCCTTTAATTTTATAAAGTGAACTAAAAGGCGTGAAATGGCTAGAAGAAAGACATTTTACCAAAGTTCGAACAGCATTTTTCCCGTCCTTCTTTAACGTGATTTTATGCTACTTAATTTAAATGGAATTAGAAAACTTTTAAGAACGAGGAAACGTGGCTTTTCTTTTATTTTCTTTCTTTATTTTTTTGCAATCACTTTAGCGCTGTCTGCACTCAGTTGATTCAAATGTGAGTTATGTACATTATGAGAAAAGTTTAAAGTGCGTCAAAAATCCTCCATTCGTTTCTATTTTTTTAAAGTGAATAACGTTTTCTTTTCTACTCTCAAAAGTGTTTTCTGTTTACACCAATAAAGATTTTTTTTTCTACAGGGGTGAGATTTTTTCTGAAAAATTAGTATGATAGAGAAGTTTTAAGAAGTAAATTCAAAAAGAAGGTCAACTAAAAAGTGAAAAAAAAACTTCGTTTCTGTCAAATTATACTTTTTAGGATCAAGAATTGAATTGTTTGGAGAATGAAGGGGCTATGTTATATTTTAAAAAATAAACACTCTGGACAATGGTAAGCAATGGATACAGGTAAGAAAATAAAACTTGGTACACATTAAAAAGTAGATGTCATTATACCAATTTCATACGCACACTAACGATAAAACCAGAAACAAAAAATATGCAACCACTGCAACAATAAAACTTTGAAGTTTAATTACTCGCAATTTCTGTTTTGCCACATAACCCCTTTATCTCCCAATAGCCTGTGGAGTCAGCGACAAAAACAGCCGAAATGTTTCACTTCCGGAAACCAGTGTGAAATTTGGTACAGAGCTTATGTACCTATATAAGAACAAAAAACCGCCGGGAGACACTTGATCAGGGGTCATGAACTCCCGTGATGACGTCATCAAGATGGCCGCTTTTACAGGTAAATACGTTCGTTTAATTGTTTAAAACTCCATCATAGATGAAATATTTTTAAAACTCAAACGTATCATCTGAAAGCTCTTTGAAAGAGCTATTTCGAAAGATTTAATTTTTCTTTCTGAGGTCAGGGCCCACTTGTGATGACGTCATCAAAATGACCGCTTTTACAGGTAAATGCGCTCATGTAACTGTTTAAAACTCTATCATAGATTTAAATATTGCGAAACTGAAATATATCACCCAAAAGCGCTTTAAAAGAGCTATTTTATAGTGTTTGGTTTTATTTTCTAAGATAAATAGTCGAAAAGTTATAACAATTTTAAGTTGAAAATGTATAAAAAAGACAATTTCTTTGTATTGAAATGACTTTGAGGTAAAAATTTCGCTGTGATGCATGCATTAAAAAAATCTTTCCAATTTTATTACATTTAAGAATAAATTAGTAGAACTACGTACTATTTATCGGTATTTTATGTAGATATTGAACGTAACAGATGTTGCAATGCTGAAACAAGCAGAGCCGAAGCTCCTAAAGAAACTGAGTAACTAATAATATCGTCATCAATAATTGTGTCAAAAATGCTTGCATTTTAATTATATAAAAGAAATACGGAATAAATACACGTTTTAATACAAAAAAAAACTCTGTTATCTGTTACAAGGAGAACTGTTACATTCAATATCTACATAAAATACCGATAAATAGTACGTAGTTCTACTAATTTATTCTTAAATGAAATAAAATTGGAAAGATTTTTTTAATGCATGCATCACAGCGAAATTTTTACCTCAAAGTCGGAAAATACAAAGAAATTGTCTTTTTTATAAATTTTCAATTTAAAATTGTTATAACTTTTTAACTATTTGTCTTAGAAAATAAAACCAATCACTTTAAAATAGCTCTTTTAAAGCGCTTTCGTATGATATATTTCAGTGTTACAATATTTAAATCTATGATGAAGTTTTAAACATCTACATGAGCGCATTTACCTGTAAAAGCGGCCATTTTGATGACGTCATCACAGGTGGGCCCTTGACCTCAGAGAGAAAAATTAAATCTTTCTAAATAGATCTTTTAAAGCGCTTTCAGATGATATAGTTGAGTTTTGAAATATTTAAATCTATGTTGGAGTTTTAGGGATAGTTAAACAAATGTATTTACCTGTAAAAGCGGCCATTTTGATGACATCATCACGAGTGGGCCCTAGACCTTAGAAAGAAAAATTAAATCTTTCTAAATTGCTCTTTTAAAGAGCTTTCAGATGATATATTTGAGTTTAGCAATATTTGAATCTATGATGGAGTTTTAGGGGGAGTTAAACAAGCGTATTTACCTGTAAAAGCGGCCATTTTGATGACGTCATCACAGGTAAGCCCTTGAGCTCAGAAAGAAAAATTAAATATTTCTAAATAGTTCTTTTAAAGAGCTTTCAGATGATACATTTGAGTTTTGCAATATTTAAATCTATGATGGAGTTTTAAGCAGTTAAACGAGCGTATTTACCTGTAAAAGTGGCCATTTTGATGACGTCATCACAGAATGACCTTGACCTCCGATCAAGTGTCTCCCGGCGTTTTTTTGTCCTCCTATGTGAATATAAGCCCCACATAAAATTTCAAACTGGTATGCGGAAGTGAAATATTTTTGCACTAACTCCACGGACTACAAGCCCTTCAGTTACAAACTGATGTTTACACCATCTTTCTAAAAGTTACAATTTTGCTTAATCTATCGCAGTTTAAGATTATTTAAGAAACCCCAAACTTTAATCTATATATATAAAAATGGATGTATGTATATTCTTTCAACTGACATTCCGATCGTCTAGAAGTTATTTTTAAACTTTTTCCTGCTTTGAATAAAATTAACTGAGTTGAACTGAAATGAAGAACGCGATAAAAATAATAAAATTGATAGAACGATTAGAAACGATTAATTTATGATGGAATGCTCTGATCTGTTTTTCGCTGTAGTTTTGAGTTGTAAATAGTTAATATGTAAATAGTGAATTTAAATATAATATTTGATGTAAAATGATTTCTCTTATTTGAATACTCTCCACACGATTGCAAGCGCCCAACATAAAGCGGAAAGCAGGTAAGATTTTACCTTCTTAAAATTATTTTGAAAGATCCGCTAACACAATATATATATATTTGTTCCTTATACAAATCCAGTTTTCGTCGGATTTTCATCAAACTTGGCACAGAGGTTCCTTGATGCACTAGAATTAACATAGGCGGAATTTTGAAATTTTAAACAAATCCAAAAAAGCTCAAAAAGCTCTTAAAATGGCCATTTTCTTTGAATTTTGAATCGATAGAGTAATAGTGAAAAGCTTTTACAGCATACAAAATGATAAAATTTAACACATTTAAATATGAGTGTTTTCCAACAAAGATTACGATTAACAATGGATTATCAATCTAAGGCTCACCTATTCAATTTTAGCATGAAGTAAGTTAAATATAAAGCAATGCTTTTCTCGACTTAGCGGTCGCACGGCCGTGCTTCCAGATACCGGGCAACGCCGAGTAATAAGCTGGTATTGAATATTTTTTATCCATAACTGGCCGCCTTCGATGCATTGATGGTTCGCCTTTTAGTGCAATTAGACTCTTTGTGGCATTCAAATATTTACGCCAAAATTGACGCCTACGCTGACTGATAAAATAAACTTGACTGCGGTATTTAGATAACTTTAATACAATATAATTTTTCAAATTCAATACATGTATTTCTGAAGATGCATCTTTTTTACCCGATCACATGTTCGTAGATCAAAGTGTGGTATTCTAAACTGTGGCTCCCTTATGCCACGTAATTTCAAGTAGTTAATTTTACGTATTAGAAAAATATTTTCGGTTAAAAGATGACCGAAGTTATATTTGAGAATCTCTTTCACTCTTCCTGTAACTTTCTTAACTTCAATTGTTTACACACGTAATGTTCTTCTGTTATGTGAACATAATTTTCAACCTGTCATAAGTTTAGGTTTGTAAGGAATTAAATTTCAGCATTTCTCTTTTGAATTCTGTAATTCTATCACAGAATACAGTAAAATTGTTTTAAAGAAGACTTACAGCATATACAGTCGAACCAACAAATTGTAATATTTATATTTTTTGCTACATAAAATAGTATTTCTCATTTTGTATTATTATACTGTTCATATTAAGTATCAGTACCTGGCGACCGAGCACAGCTAGGTTAAAAGAAAAGAGGTTTGTAAAATCGTGTTTTTCCTAAAGTTTCGAAGTACTTATTTACAGAAACTTGAAAATCATTTTTATGCCCTTGGTTGCAATTACGCATTTAAAACAGCCGTAATTTACTTTAAAAAACACAACCTTATTTGGACGAGACATCATCATCACAACCTTATTTAAACAATGCGCAACATACACAATAACTTTAATTTGATCTAAGGCCTCTATTTAGACGAGCCAACGCATCAAGATTAAGTTTCACCTCTTTGGATCCAGCGCGTGTGATGTTTTTTCAGCCGGTTGGTGAATGGTTCTTTTCTGGCAAGTATCGCGTTTTGGTAATTTTTAGCATGAGATTAACGGTACGTGCATTTGGCAAATCTTGGCAATGCCCGAAAGTTTACTCTGGTAACCCTAGCTCGGCAACCATGAAACATTGAAAGTTAAAAATTTATGAATGGATCCAAAGTGATCCAACTCAAGCTTGATGCGTTGCCTGTCTATATGGCGGCTCTAATTTGATCAATCTCTTTAACATTTCAAAAACAATAACAATTCTAACGTTGCCAAAACTCGTTTGCCAAGTAACATAAAAATTTAAATTTACGCTGATGTGATTAAATATGAAATTCATTGTTATAATGAAACGTGGTTGCTATGAAACAGTAACAATAATAGTAATCATAAAGAAAATGACGAAAGAAAGCTTCTCAAACTGTTAATGAAGGCACGAAAAACGGGTTTTTTTTGTGAAAACTCGCATTTTTACAGAAAAACGCTGATGTAGATGAACTCAGAAACCAACACTTTATCTAAATGCAAAATTTTATCAAAATTGTTAGAGCCGTTTTCGAGATCCGAAATATATATATATATATATATATAAAGTGCTGCTGATAGTTTCAACAAGTTATGCTAATTTGATTTATAAACTTTTACTTTAATTTCCTAGAGGGCGCAGCGGCCCAACATGTATATAAGAGATGCGCATTAAAGTATTGTTGTTGTTATGAGCAAACACTGTGTGGTGTTAAATCATTCAGTTCAGTTGAACAAACGGCTTTCATGTACGAAGCACATTAGTGTCTGGGGCAGAATGCAAGGGAACAAGCATATCTGATTTAAAGTGCGTACAACAAGAATTGCTCGTTTAAAGATATTAGAGTACCTGGCGACCGAGCTGACTCGATTAAAAAAAAAGAGGTTTGTAAAATCGTGTTTTTTAGATTCACTTGAAAAGCATTTTCAAGCCTTTGGTTGCAATTATGCGTGTAAAACAGCCGTAATTTATTTTTAAAAACACAACCTTATTTAATCCATGCTCACCATAAAATCACACCCAATTTCATTTCATTTGGTGTCGAAGGCGCGGGAGGGGTTGATGAGAATTGATGCAGAGTCCCTGTTCTCCAGTACGCATTTGGTTCCAGTTGGTTTTGACTTTCACTTTACTTCACACTCCAGGGTCCCCCCCGTACATACCACAACTCGCGGTTTACCCGGGATGGGGCCCTTAGGAGCGCTCTGTTCATTTTTGAACCAAGCCCGAAGGGCCGAGCAAACCCTTAGCCCAGCACCCCCGAGAGGTATCGTTTCACTTGGAGAATTCTGTGACCACGAATATTTTTAAGAGCAAGAATCTGAGAGAGTGTCATGCCTGTGATTCATGACGTCTCAGATTTTTTCCAAAAAATTACCAAATGTTTATTATCTTATTGAAAGACCAAATCCAGAATGTTTTGTTCGAAAGTTGAGTTGTTTAGTTTTTATGGACTCCTAAAGGTGAAGGTGCGGCATCAAAAGTTAAGCGGATTTTCAAGACATGGAAGTTGCTGTGAGCCAAAACTCTTAGAAGGGGCTGTTGAACTCCAATTTTCTTTTTGTATATGGAGTATAGAAGGTTGAAACTTTACAAAATAAATGTTAAATTTGTGGTAAGTTGTTGCCGTAAGGTCAGTGAAGACCCTCAAAACAAGGCATTTTTGACGTTTTTTAGCGTTTTTGAGGTCCAAAAACAGCTTGTACATTTCAGTTGCCACGGTAAAAGTAGTGTCGTTTGAAAGACCAGTGTAAACACTTTAAAATAATGTATAAATAACCGAGGAAAGTTCAACGTGCTTTTAGTTGCGTAAGGCCGAAATGTGAAAAATATCATATTTTACTGATATTCAAACGGTCATAACTTCCTCTGCCAACTACATATTGAAATATTTTTTTTGCCAATGTTATACTCTATTCTTTGTCTTAACAACAGTTGAGTCCCTTGAGGCGAAATGTGAAAATTTTTTTTTGCAAAAAATGTAGTTTTTCCTGTGCATTTTTTTGTAAAAAAAATTTTCACATTTCGCCTCAAAGGACTCAACTGTTCTGTTAATAGAAATAGAAGAATAATCTGTAAGAGTAGAGTATGACATCGGCAAAAAAAAATATTTCAATATGTTGTTGGCAGAGAAAGTTATGATTGTTTGAATATCGGTAAAAATGATTTTTCATATTTCGGCCTTACGCAACTAAAAGCACGTTGAACTTTCCTCGGTTATTTATACATTATTTTAAAGTGCTTACACTGGTCTTTCAAACGACACTACTTTTGCCGTGGCAACTGAAATGTACAAGCTGTTTTTGGACCTCAAAAACGCTAAAAAACGTCAAAAATGCCTTGTTTTGAGGGCCTTCACTGACCTTACGGCAACAACTTACCACAAATTTAACATTTATTTTGTAAAGTTTCAACCTTCTATATTCCATATACAAAAAGAAAATTGGAGTTCAACAGCCCCTTCTAAGAATTTTAGCTCACAGCAACTTCCATGTCTTGAAAATCTATTTAATTTTTAACGCCGCACCTTCACCTTTAGGGATCCATAAAAACTAAACAACTCAACTTTCGAACAAAACAATCTGGATTTGGTCTTTCAATAAGATAATAAACATTTGGTAATTTTTTGGAAAAAATCTGAGAGGTCATGAATCACCTCATAATGCTAGGCGTGACAGTTTCTCAGATTCTTGCTCTTAACGTCCCCCAGCCACCATTAATGAAGACGGCGGATCTTTGATCAGCTGGGATTGATCCCAGGACCCTCCGAGTCTGACGCCTTACCGATCGGACTACCGCGGAGCACACCCAATTCTAACTTTATTTTGATCGATCTCTTTTAAATTTTAAAACTAATAACAATTCTAACGTGTTGCCAAAACTCGTTTGCCAAACACCATGAAAATTTAAATTTACGCTGGTGTGAGGCCGACGCATCAAGATTAACTTTCACCACTTTGGATCCAATTCCTTAACTTTTACTTTCAAATTTTCATTGTTGCGGAGTAGGGTTACCAGAAAAAAGTGCCATTGGGGGCAAAGAAATCCCATAAAAATTGGAGGTCTATGGTATAATTCCTTCCTTTTCCAGAAATGAGTAGATTTTGCAATTTCCTGTTTTTATACCTTTTTATAAAATTTTGTCAAAACGTTAAAATGCTGTTTTTGAGGCATTTGTCTTAAAATAATTGCATTGTTTGGCATATATGATGCATTTTTAGAAGTTTGGTGCTAAAAAAATTTTTTAAATAATTTTCTAAAAATCTCAAAAAACTGCATTTTTTCCAAACTTCAAAGCGATTGCGGAAAATCAAGAAATTGACCAAAACAGTTAAAAATTTTTCTGTGCACTTTGCTCCCACAATGGCACCTTTTTCGCAATACCCATCATCGAAAAAAATAAAAGTTTTTTTTATCCCAACCTTTTAAATGTATTACTTCTATAAAGTTTCATAAACAAATTTTAATATTTTTCCCTGAAAGTTTTTTTTTTAAATGATTGAACAAGTGCGATCGTTTAAGAAAAAAAGACACCAACTCTTTTCAATTTTTACTTTGCCCTGATGGTAAATAAGTGAGGGAAATGCTCTTCAATGCACAAAAACATCTGTAAACATTTTCATGAAGTACAAGAAAAAATAAATTGGTCTTAAGCGTTACATACATAGGTTATTAGAATCCTAACCAAAAGGAAGTGATATTATTAAAACTAAAAGTGATTCATGCGGAGGACACCTTTGAAATGAATAATTTTTAAACCTTAAATGTTCTTCAGCTTCTAACTATTTAAAAGAGTAACTTCATTTCCTTCCAAATCCTTTGAGATCTTTTGTATTTGCAGTTTGTACGAAAAGAAAAGAAAATCTTCTGACAATGCTTGAAGTATTTGAACAAAACCCTTTGGATTCTTTTATTTATACATTTTTATAGCAAAACGATTTATGATAGTTGCTTACAAACTTCATTCTGAAGAAGGGAAAAGTGATTATGTCAGCATTTATTTGCTTTAAATGGCTTTTTCTTCTCCGACCAAAGGCAATTTAAAAGAAAATCATTTACCCGAACTTGTAAAAATCGCATTCATCTTTTGAAAGAAAGATCCCCGCTTTTCGTCATTTTTTATTACGATCCAAACAATGTAGACTCAAGCAAATCGCAGTCATACTGCATTTTGAGAATGATTTCTAGTCAACAATCGATTAAAATTTATGCCTGAGAATATTTTATTACTCGCTTTCATAACTGAGATGTGAAAAATGTATTTTCTGTTTTGTCTATAAAACGGACGTGATATTCAAAATGGGAAAATGCAATTATTAGAAAGGAAGTTTGTGTAGCACTTTTTAAAATTGTCGCCAGTAAATATTATGGTTCCATTGCATATCCAGATCTATATATATATATATAAATGAATGGATGTATGTATATTTGTATTTTTGTTCCTTATAAAAATTCACAGTTTTCGTCGGATTTTCATCAAACTTGGCACAGAGGTTAATTGATGTACTAGAATTCACATAGGCGGGGTTCAGAAATTAAAAAAAAAAAAAAAGAAAAAAAAAATCCAAAAAGTTCAAAATTCAATTTTTTTAATCTCTAAATGGCCATGTTCTTTCAATTTTGAATGTATTGAGATAAGCCTTTAAGCATACACATTGATAAATTTAACACATTTAAATATGAGTATTTTTCAACAAAGATTAACAATGAATTATCAATTTAAAGCTTATTTTAGCATGAAAAAAGTTAAAAACAATTACAATTCTTCATGTTCTAATTACCTTGGAACAATAATATTGTATGGTGCAGAAAAATTAGAGGTTCCAACAGATATTTAATTCTAATTTTTGCGAGCATTTTTTGGTCCTCCTATTAGAGGAATTAGGCAAAAGACAGATTGATGCAATTTTTATGTGTCCACGTGGACAGAATTCATTCAAATAATTTTTTTTAGAGCTATGTTGTATTAATAAGCACCCGGTCAACGCCGGATGACAAGCTAGTAGAGTATAAATTTTCATTGATTGCATGATTAATGGAATATTGAAATGATTATAACTATGAACATTTACTCTGTAAAATATAAATAAAAACTCCATCTCAGTCGGACCGTGCTCACTGGCGAGTTATTGGTGACATCGCGCTAAAACTGTTGCCAACCCTGGATGCCATTCCATAAAGCAGGGTTAGCAAGGTTTTTTCCCACACCCGGTAAATACCGTGGTAAAAACCGGTATTTACCGTCCTGGGAAATACTATGGTTTTCCCACCCCCGATAAATACCATGCGTTTCCCACGTGGGATAACTGATTATTAAAAACATAAATTCAAAACAACCTTTAAAAATGTCAATTGAGTTATAAGTAAATAACTTGAAATTAAAAAAAAATCTATAAAATCGGACAATGGAGTGTATTTATTTAAATGTTTACATACCATACAGTTTCTCAAACATTTACCAATCGTAATCGTATTTGTACTCTTCGTCTTCCACTTCCACATTCGCTTATAGACACTGATATTTTTGAGTTTAATAATTTTATTTTATTGTGTTCTAAAATAATTATTTAGGATATTTATTACTACACAACAATTTTATGATTTTTGCAATGACATTTTGCAATGTTCATGTTCTTTTTCTGCAGAATAATTTTAAACGTAACGGAAATTTGTAATAACTATGAATTTCCAACTTTAATGTTGCACATCAGATTCAGAAACATAGACTATTGCTTACAAATTGTCATTTGGAAGTTTTTCCTGGTAATTATTACTTTTTCCCGATGTGTACCAATTTTCTCCCGGTATTTACCATTTTTCTCGGTATTTACAATTTTTTCCCGGTATTTTCAATTTTTTCCCGGTATTTACCAGTTTTTCCCTGTGGGATGAGAAAAACAAGTTTTGGACAGAAAAAAGACAACCCTGCCATAAAGATCCCATTTTAATGGTACAGCATTTAATAAATACTTTCGACACGTGAAGATCTGTGGTTGTGAGATCGAAATAGTTGGTTTTTCCTGAATGTTCTGTGAGTCTTGACTATCTCCTTCCCCAGTTTGAAATATAGATTGAAGAGCAGATTTTAATCACGAAGATTTAAAAATGACCATTTATACTTCGCATCCATTTTTTTCGCAATCACGAATTGCGGTGTGTGTGTGCGTGTGTATAGGATATGGGCGCCACCACCAGGAGGAGCGGAGGCCGATGACCAGATGAGGGCTTGCATCAAGAGAAGATGGACGGGTTTCATCTAAATTGGGAACCACAGCGAAATTGATCGAAAATGAGATTACATAGCAACTCGTGATTCCTTGAAAAAAAAGTAACTTTTAACACGCACAAATTTCTTTCCAGTTTTTAAACAACAGTTTTTTTAATTGTCATGAAAGAAGTCACTTGCTGTCTACCTTATAATGATACATTAACAAAATCTGTTATTAGATTTTCTTTTTTTTTTTGCGCAATATTTGGAGCATAACTTTAAAGATTGGGATCAAACGGGAGCGAATGAGAGCTCAAAATACTGGCTTGTAATGGCTATTTCTGTTACCAATATGGAAGAGTGGTTCTCAGTGCTCGCAATTAGCTATCGGTGGTGATGGATCCTCTCGTAATTAATTATACTGATTTGTCCCTTTTCAAGTTTAATAAGATTCAGTCACAGTGCACAAGCTCTCATTGAACTCTCTTTGATTGAAATTTGCATGTTATCGCATCAGTTCGTTCTGCAGTATGAATTAGCTTTGAAATTTTCGATTTGATGTACGTGGGTACAGTTGCGTACATAAAAATACGGGAATAGTTTGTTTAGAACATCATAGATATTTTAAAGCACTGAGAATGGTATTGTATGTAACTGTAAATCTGCAGTTCCAAAATATTTCATTTTCAGAAATAGATAACAATAAAACTTCATATTGCAAGTACTGTCACATCGATGAACCGACCAAGATAAATATATTTTTTTAAAGGCCATTATCTTTTTGTAAGCATATTCACATTCAGCCTCCTCCAGGAGATCTGCAATTTAAAAATACTTCGTGGATTTTCCTTATTATTTTTTGAAAATTTCAATTTGTCATAGTTTGAAAATATAGTCAATTAACAGAATGGAATAATCATATGATGCAATAACAGATTAAAAAAAACCCAAAAGTCTGTAAAAACATTTGGGAAAATAATCAGTTTTGTCTCATGTTTAAACTGAAAATACTAAACAAGTGGGGAAAAAAGTAGCATTTAATTCTATGCCATATCCGCTTTGTTAACGCTATGAGAGGTAGAAAAAATTCTAGAAAAATTGCAAAATATCGTAGATTTTTTGAAAATGTTTAGCTTCTTGCGCAGGCAGATTGTACTGAAAAAAGAAAGAAATTCATTGGTCCAGCCACAGCTACTAATTAAGTACTTGTTTTTAACAGCAAGTGTTTTGTTGTTTCGCTCTATGTTATGGCTCAATGCTAACTCTATTCATTGGACGATTTTTCTATTAGTATAATTTTACAAACCGTGCCTCAAACTGGTACCAACACAAAGAAGTTTTATATTTTCTTGTAGTTGGCACTGTTCTTTGTATATCATTGAAAATGTGCCAAGAAATACTCATAATTATATCTGTTCATCAAATAGATTTTTCAGGTGATTTATTAGAATGGGGGTGCTTCCTTCAGTCAAAATTACTATTTTTAGTTTCTCATATTATAGACTTCATATTTTTTTAAAGCCCGATTTCTAAAACAAAGCAGAATCTCGTAGGACGTCCCAAATGCAGAAAAGTGTGAAGCAAGTTTCACGCATCAATTGTTATGGATGTCTGGTAACCTTAGCTCTGCAACACTGCAAAATCTGATCCAAAATGCCGATTTTTCTATACAACCGCCTTGCTAAGACCAACTTGCCCACTTGTGACATCAGCAGAGAAAATGAAACATCGAATGAGAGTGTTTTAAGATTATTTTTTTAAGAAAGAAAATGAGTCAAATGAAGAATTAAGAAAAATGGTAATTTATTCCCTGCTAATCGTGTTCTTTCAAAAAAAGAAGCAACAAAAAGAACGTGTAAAACATCCCAGTAATTTTTTCAAAAATGTTTTTTAAGGTTATGTTCCTTTATGATTTAATAAGAACAAAGTAATTTAACTTATTTAGAGGCGGTTACTCACTGCTTTATAAAAGTAATGATTATTCATTTTTTTCTTCCCTTTTGTATGATTATTAAGCAGTTAGATGTTAGATACATAGATTCTGATAAAAAAATAATATATTTAAATTCATTGAACTTTCAGTCATTAACTAAATGCGTTTTATTGCTGAATAAGCAAATGCCTCGTCATCAGATTATAGGAGAGAGAAAAAAAGAAACAATTTGCTATTACTTTTATAAATAAGAATTTTCCGTTATTCTTTGCTTTTAGTAAATGTCTCTCTTCCTTTTTTGAACATAGCGTTAAAGCTGATTTTCTACAGAGCTGAGCGTTAATACGTTAATAGGTTTTTCGCGGAGGTCCGAACAAAGTGTTCGCTTGAACATTCCTACTTATTTATTTGTTTTTTACTCCGTAACTTGGAAAGAACCTTTCTGCATGACTGATTCATGTGAAAGGTAAGAAGTCCTAAAGCAGAAGATGGATTCAGACTCCATAACTGAATTAATGTCCGAAGTAAAAGTTAATTGAAGCACCTGGAAAAATGCTTTCAATTAATGCAATAGCTAAAGTTACTGGGAGAATGTGATTAGATATTCGCGTTAATTCCTACATCTTAGATGTCTAGTGATTCAGAGGGGGGGGGGGGCAAAACGTATAAGCTCTAAATTACACAATTATCAACATTTATTACATTTAGCGTAATTTAAGTTCTGATTTAAAGTCAAACAAGTTATTTATATTTTCTCAGTTTTGTGTTTCCTAATGACACAGTAGCCGCAGCTTATATGAATCACGTTTGTTTTAAGCAGGTTTGATTCAATAAAGCGACAAATTTAGCAAAGCTGGATTTTGTTCTAACTTTGACGATTTGATTTGTTGAAACGATTGATTAAATAAGACACTGATTCAATTGACTGGCATTAACCCATTTATGCCCAAGTTTTTTTTAACAATTTTTTTCAATTTTATCAGCTTAAAACTCTTACTTGGAGTGGTTTACATACATTTTAGGCTTAAAATAGTTTGCCGTTGCCAAAATTTATTAAGTTATTTAACGTCCTGTTTATGGGATATTTTACAGATATGTGAGCAAAGTACGACCTAACTTGACTTTTGCAAAGTTACATTGTGGAAGGCATCTGTGATCAATTTTAAGCAAATTATTTTAAAATAGTTTAATTTTATGAAAAACAAGTGTACATACACTCATTTTTATAGGTATAGATAAGCTCGCAAAAATTACTTTCCGTGGCTACCGATGCTGGATCGTTGCTTGACTGACTTGTCTGAAAATAGCTGTCAATAAATAAACTCTGATGTCCAAATAGTGGCTCTAACTAGTTTTCTCATCAAGAAGGACTATTTAACTTGTGAAAAACAGCTTTAGTAAAATGCTATACCCATTACAGGTTTTTGTATGCAGCAACGAACAAGTGTCCCGTTTTTAGGTTACTGGGCATAGATGGGTTAATTGTAATAGTAATTCTCTGATTAATGTTTCTAGCACTTTTTGAGTACGCTTACTATGTAAATGCATATAAATAAACATATAAATAAACGAGTATCAATAAGTGAGTTTTTTTTTTAAGTAATGAACTAAATTAACTGTTGAAATGTGATAAAAGAATAGGAAATTGTTATTCGACTGTTGATACAGAAACGAAGACGCAAAAAAATTCTCAGATCTTCTCAGTATATGCAAAGTAAGTTAAAATTTTTGATGTGTAATAGACTAGCATAGACCGAGCAATGGTTCATAATTAAAGCCTAAAAATTATACGTTTTCGTAGATGGATTGGCAGTGGAAACTTTCTTGCATGCATTTCTGAAAAGAAAGCGACTTAAAAATGCTGTTTTTCCCACTGGTTAGGAATGTTCATTCGCTGAGGTGGCATACTTTATTTTTCATTTCAGCACCCCAAAAACCTGACAAAGAATCGTAAAAGTTCTCTCCATTTAAAGAAAATAATTACACATGTATCCATTAAAATGGTTTTGCAAATATGTATTCAAACTTGTAAAATATTTCATATTAATTAAATAAAAAAAGTGATTTCACAGAATCACGGACTGTTTTCTCTATCTTCTGAAAGCCAGAGAATATGAAATTTCACGTTTTTCAAAAGCGGTAAATGTGTCTTAAAAATATTTGTAAAAATTAGAAAAGTAAAAAAAGTAATGAAATAATTCAATACTTAAAAAATGAAATACTTTTGTGCATACATTTAATAAATACTAACTGACCCGGCGAACTCTGTTCCGCCTTAAAGGCAATAAATAAGCAAATATTTGAATTTATTAAGTTTTTTATTATTAGAAAATACAAAAAAAAAATAAGTACCTACATTAATCCTTCATTATTGTCTCTGTATTTCAGTACATAGGTTGCTCTTCACTTAAGTACCTTGTGATACACTACATTTTTTGTTTTATTATCAGGCGCAAAAACAAACAACTCAGATGGTCTTCCGGCCCGTGAACATGCCACATATAATTGACCATGGGAAAAACAGTGATGTTTTAGATTCAAACCACAAACTTTTAAGAATTGGCTTTGTGATTTGTTGATGGTCATGACAAATGCAAGACGGATCGGAAATTGAAGTCTTTTAAATTCAAACGGCATATCGGTCGGGATCAGTGGGATCCTAGGAATGAGCAATCGTTTCTGACAGCCTATCACATATAAATTTCAATGGAAGTAACGCGTTTGTTTATAATTTACTTCACAAAAAAGTCAAATAACACTCAACGCAGCGCTAACTTACAACTTGTTTACTGCGCTCCGGAAGCTGCCAGAATGTGTGCTTTATGTCGCTCAGCCATGGAGGCGTCAAAAAAGGCTTCGTAAAAAGACGAAATTAATAAGACATTTTTTCTATTTATGTAACTGACACACATAAATTATAGTCTATGTCCGTCTCCTGGCTCTAAGCTACCTACCCACCAATTTTTAGCCATATCGGTACAGCCGTTCTTGAGTTATAAATAGTGTAACTAACACGACTTTCTTGTATATATATAGATTAGAAAGCAAAATCAGAATATAGAGTTCGATTTCATTTTTATTTGTCGAAATATTTGGATCTGGACACCTTATAATCATGGTTTAGTTTATGATTTCAAGTAATTTTTCTCTCTTTTATTTATTTCTTCGACCTGAGAATTTTACAATGTCGTCCACTTGAACACTATTAATGAAATTATGAGAAGTGTAGTCCGAAAATTATCGTTGATGAAATATGTTGGAGCTTTAACAGAAAAAAACAGACTATAAAATCTTTTTTTTTTTTGCAAATTTTATTCAAAAAAAACTTGAATTTTTAAAGAAGGAATGATTTACCTAGTTTCGTTAAATTAAAATATATAAGTCACGATATACTCATTTTCGAAATAAAAGTAATATCTAGACCAGAGAGAGAGAGTTAATGTTAAAGAAAAGGAAAAAAAAAAATCTAGAAACAATAACGCTGTGAATTATTCCCAACTTTTCAGCGACATTTAAAATCGATCAAAAACAAGCCAAAAAAGCTGGGAGAAAGAAGAGGAGAAAGTGAGGAGTTTTCTCAAACTTTCCTATGCATGTTCGAAAAACGCAGTGCATTATTAAAGGAAAAATGGCTATGATACCTGAGCTGAATATTCAATATTGAAACGGTTCTTTTTCTCAAATTTCACGTTGTTTTGAGCTTTATTTCCTTTGAAATATAAAATATTTTTCTTCAGCTGGTCTGCAGGAATTCCTTTGGCATTTGAAGAGCGAATAGATTTCGAAACCTGTTGACGGTAAATATATTTTTAGAAGTCAGCAGGATTTGAGTGGGTATGTGAAACAGAGTTGGAACTGCTTTTTTAGTCTTTGGGAGCACTTCGTTTGGGGCAGTCGAAACGATATCGTTAAAAACAACCTTTTTGCTTGTGTTTACAATGTTTTCACTTGATCTCAAGTGGAAAGCTTCTAGGAATTTTTAAAAAAACGTATTCTCACAATACTGGCATGTTATATTTTTAAACTAGTCGTCTGTCGTGACTTTCCAGTAAAAACGATGTTGGCAAAAAAAAAAAAAAAAAAAAAAAAAAAAAACATTTCCACTACAGAATTGCTGGTGCTAACATTTTCAAAGAAGATTCCTGTGGAGAAATTCAGAAATTCCAGCAGAAGTTTAACTCAGGTGATAGGAGAAAAAAAAAGAGGGGGGAAGGAGAAACTGCAGGTTTGATCTATCATCGTAATATGATAGCTTTAATCAACCCACCATGGGAAAAATGCCTCTCCACAATTCTTCCAGTTTCCCCGATTTTTTACAATTCTTATACACTTGCAGTTGGATATAGCCAATTAAAGTCATGTAAATAACGTTTGTGGAAAAAATCAAGGTGCTTTATTTAGGCAACCCCTAAAAGATTGCAGCTGTGCTATAACTGTATGCCACTTAAGCAAATACACTAAAACTGCGATAAATATCACTTGCAAAAACAAAAACTTTCCAAAATGTCCTCTAAAATAACGACAACTGTCATTAAAACAGAACCCTTAGAGAAATACTTTTACTTTTTCTCAAATTCACATCAGAACAAAAACAAAATTTCTAAAATCCCACATGAAAATATAGGCATTAGTTGCCGAAAATCACCATCAGAATAAGGACAAGAGCTATTAAGTAAAGAGTTGAAAATTCCTAAATTAAAAAGAACACTTTAATAAATCAAAAACATCATCATTAGATTACGGACATGAGTTTCTAAATAAAGACAGCAGTTCCTAGAAGTTTAAGGTAAAAAATGTTATGCTTGTTCTATTTCACTTAAAAACTTGAAATACATTTAATTTCATAAAGAGATAAAAAAATTTGTTTAACAATAGTGCTATAATTTTTAAGGATTTACACTCATGGTACTGCGGAAATTGAATGAAAATTTATGCCATAATAATTAATTTGCAATAATTTCCATTCTTCGGTTAGTAGGGCTGCGGCTCTTCTCCGATTGCATTTTAGTCGACCACGTTCAAAGAGTGTAGCCCTCCCCGTGCTAACATTTAGTTATATTTCATTAATTTACCACCGTCCATAACACTTCAATCTGTTCTACATTTTTAAAATCGAGCATTGGTATTTTGAACCATCCGATATTTTTTTGACAGAGTTATCTTTAGTTCCTAATACCCAACATTAAAGTCTTTTAAAGTAGTAATTATTATGCACGTGTTTATTTTAACTTCTAATACTTATCAGTTCTAATACTTTTTGGTAAAAAATACATTTCTCGTTAATAATTTCCATGAAGTTCGTTATTTCCTACCTATGAGTAACTATTAATTAATTGTTCTGGTGGCACGTATTTTATCATCACAGATCGATGCGTTATTGCAATTTTTACCAACTTGAATCTGCAAAAATTTCTAATTATGAATTTATTTATGTATTTTAGTAAAGGCAAATATGCAGGTTGCTAAAGTGAATATTACTATTCTGGTTAATAGTTTTAACTTCAGGTTCTTGTTCTCAAGAGCTGAAAACACCTTTTGGATTATTTTTCTGTGATCAGTGTTGCAAATTTTTATTCGGTAATAATCAGCAAAAGATTTTTGCACATAACTTACATTTTCTCAGAAAAAAATATTTGCTTGAGTCACTAAAAAGAGTGTGCCTTTATGATTCAATTAGCCAAAACCCGACCGTTGTTGACCTTATAAGAACTTGCTCCTTTTATACAGCCAAGGGTTTCGCAGGGTGTCATTATTTAAATATGAGCACACAAATCGGAATTGTGGTTATGAGATAAAAGAAAATTCTGACCCAAATATATTGTCTTTTAATTCAAAACGTATCTAGTACGTCTCTTCTCCGGTAATTTTTGAAAATTCCGAGTCCTCAAAACGCAATTTTATGCAGACTTTGTGCACGCTAAAGGGGATCACGACTAAAATGATCCCACCCCGGAACACATGCGCTTGATATGGATTTGATAACTCCTCAGTTATCAAGAGCTGTTTGATGGAGCCCTGCTTTTATTAAGGACTTTCTGTTAGTATGGCGAGAATGATGCCATCAAGGACACTACTTGGGCGTTGTAGATGGGGATGAAATTTAAGCAAAATTAATTCGTATTCGTCCAAAGTTATTAGAAAATGAGGTCGAAATTTCGTGATGAACTTATCAGAAAATATGTGAAAAGCTGCTTCTAGTGGTGCTTATAATAACGAGATTCGATACTTTGGCACTAATAGCGAGAGGAACAAATAATTGCTGAATATTTTACAAAATCTTTATGCTAATTATCTCATTTGCTTGTACTATTAAATAAATACGCTCTTTGTGATGTTATTAATGATCATGATGTAGAGACGGTCATTAAAAGAGATTGTATTTGACACTTTGCAAATAGGGTTTCATATAAAGTTTAAAAATATTATCTGCGTCAAAATTAACTATGTCGGTTAATATATTTTAATTTAATCAACGTATTTCTTGTTTGTAAAATGATTAACAATCGTTTTCAAAACATTTTAAAAATCTAGTTGCATTGGTCAAAACTATTATCAAATTTTTTTAGATATAAATCTGTGTTCTATTATCTGTTACCAAAACCATTTAACAGTAAACATCATCGAAACTTCACTAGTACGCTGTCTCCAACATTTGCTTCTTTAGATAACAGCATTTCATGTAGCTAAAAATAACTTATTAAGGTAAATTTTTCACTTTTGAAACACATCTTTTTGTTAAACTATTTGGTACTTCATTAAAATTTTTAGAGTTTGACGTATCTCAGCCACCGCATTAAATAGTCAATGAATTAAAGTAAGTAAAAAATACCCACACAAGCTAAATTTACGTCAATGAATGAGGCTGATGTTAAAGAATTTTCTGGCAGGATTAGGTTATGGTACAAAACAGCCACAATTTATCTTTTGTTTTGTTCAATACCTTTAATAGTTATGCGAAAATCTAGAATTAACTTAATGGCAACTACTGTATAATGAACATATAAAAGTCAAAATCCTCAATTTAATAGAAATTAATTATTTATTTCGAAACTTGGAGTAAGAAGAATTTGAATCAACTGATGGACTAATTTTTTTCGGGCGGAAATAACGCCGCATGACGATTGAGCAAAAGTTTACCTTTTAATGTATAACACAGGCATGCGATAAATAATCAATATATATTTTTTTGGTGCTGATTTCGGAAAGAATGGAGAAAAAATTCCATCATGTCAGGATTAATTTTTTTTTCTATAATTTTGTTTTAAAAATAATTATGTCGACCAATTTTTCATGCAATATTTGGCAACTGTGTTTTTTTTTTGTTATTTACATTGTCTTGTCATTGTCATTTACATTCATTTACATTGTCATGATTCATTGATTCTTCATCAGTAAATTACTGTTTATTGGTCTAAATTTAAGAACTAAGATCAAAAATAAAGCGTTCGGGAGTACAGAATATTGATAAAGCTTGAATACCAAACTTCATGAAAATCAAAAATAGTTCAGCATGAAAATTTGTTGATTTTACACGAAATGATATTGCAGTGAAAATGCATTGACCTCCTCTGGGATTGAGAAAAACTTAGAATTCTCTTGAGTTAAAAATTTTTACATCAAATTATGTAAATAAGAATTTTTTTTTATTTTATGTTTGCTGTTTGAAATTTGTTTTGCTACAGGGTTCGTGAAATTTGGAACAGGGCCTGTTTATATAAAATTAACAACATTTCGTGTGTACTGTTTTTTTCATTTTGATCAAATTTGGTAGAGTATTTCATTGCCCTCCCCAACTTTTGGTATTTAATTTATAAGTTATTAGTCACTTCAATTACGCAAATATTCAAAATACTTTTCGAACTTCTTGAATTCCGCTGCTCACAACTTTTGTATTGCTAAATGGGCTCCTTGTTATCCCCGAAACACGAACCTTAAGTTTAGTGCTATTTGTTTTGCTTAATTAATTGTCATTTATCATACTCATGCAGTTTAGCAGTTTCTCTCAGGTTCTTTATTCAGTTGGGAATGCTAAGAATAAATATGTTGCTTGAGTTTTTTTTTCTAAGTTGTAACTCCTCGAAGAGTTAAAGGAACTGAGCTAAGAGGAAGAAATGACTTAGCAAACCATTTAACAGAAAAAACTATTACTAAAACTGAGTGGGAGAAAAAAAAGATCGAAAGGGGAAGGGGAACCCTATTATACTAGAGAAAATACAGTAACATATAACCGTTAATTTTAAGTAAGTGTTAGGACGTACAAGTTTCTTTCTTTTTTTTTTTTTTGTAGTGGTAGATTCTTTAAAAGTACTTATCAAATTCCTTTAAAAAGAGCAAAATCAAGGATAATTGAGAAAGCCCGAAATTTATTATTTTTTTCTAAGCATCTCTTTTTGACAAAAATTGGAAGATTAAAAACGAAACTGCAACTAATATCGAAAAAAAAAAATGCTGCATTTCCCTTCTTTTTTTTATAATGTGAACAATTTTGGCTTATTTGAAGTGTCCCTCCCTAAAAGCGCTGTTGAGCCTTTATTGGATCTATAGTCGTAAGATAACCGTTTGCTTTCAATTTCACTCCCTTCATTAAAGGCGAAGCCCGATGCGTGGGCGAGTGAAGTTGAGTGGTTCTCCAATTTCCTTGACGGATGGCTTCGAATGACTATTATAGACGTCTTTAATGCGAAAACGAAGACCTCAGGCGATGTTTATCGAAAGTAGAGCAGGCTCAGTTACGAATTTTAAATGATTTATTTTTCATTCATATTCGTATGTTTTTTTTTTCTCTTTTCAGTTCACCAATATCTTTTCAGTAAATTAAAATGAACTCAACTTTCAACTTACAAATAATTTTTGTTGTAAAAAAACTAGCGTATTAATATATTTTTTAATAGAATAGTTTTTTGCAATCAAATCGATAATTTGAAATTTGGATCGGCTAAATCTTTAAGTTATTGGGAGTTCAAATTATGAGAAGTTTTTACAGCGTTCTCAAAAGTTTATTACCTAATAGTCCGTGGAGTTAGTGCAAAAATATTTCACTTCCGGATACCAGTCTGAAATTTTATGTGGGGCTTATATTCACATAAGAGGACAAAAAAACGCCGGGAGACACTTAATCGGAGGTCAAGGTCATTCTGTGATGACGTCATCAAAATGGCCGCTTTTACAGGTAAATACGTTCGTTTAACTGCTTAAAAATCCATCATAGATTCAAATATTGCAAAACTCAAATATATCATCTGAAAGCTCTTTAAAAGAGCTATTTAGAAAGAATTAATTTTTCTTACTGAGGTCAAGGGCCCACCTGTGATGACGTCATCAAAATGGCCGCTTTTACAGGTAAATACGTTCGTTTAACTGCTTAAAACTCCATCATAGATTGATATATTGCAAAACTCAAATATATCATCTGAAAAGCTCTTTAAAAGAGCTATTTAGAAAATTTTTATTTTTCTTTCTAAGGTCAAGGTTCCACCTGTAATGATGTCCTCAAAATGGCCGCTTTTACAGGTAAATACGTTTGTTTAACTCCTCCTAAAACTCCATCATAGATTTAAATATTTCAAAACTCAACTATATCATCTGAAAGCGCTTTAAAAGATCTACAGTCGAACCCGCTTAATGGAATATCGGTTAATAGAATATCCCGCTTAATGTAATACATTTTCAATGTCCCGAGCCGTAGTAAATCATTTCTGTGTTAAATTTCCCGGTTAAAGGAATATCATGCTATGAAGCAATCCCGGTTAAAAGAATAATTTTTAGCAATGTTGATGTCGATCTCTTTCCATTTCCAACCCTTTTTTCCGGATTTTTCCTCCAGTAAAAAACAATAATGCTTGTGAAGCTTGTGGACGGCTTCTAAAACATGTTTTGTCACTTCTTTGAAAGGGTGCAGGGGCAAGAAAAGACGATTCTTGAAATTTGAAAGGAATGTTTCCCTAGTATACTGTTTGTCGCCCCACCCCCACTGTGTATCGTTCCATCTGCTATATTTCCTTATTCAGAGAATGAACAATGAGTTTCGAATAAGCTTTACCTCTAAGGACCCAGAGGAGAGATAAGAGAATAAAGGAATAATGTGCAAACCAACAGGTGGAAAGGTTCGGGGACGACCGAGAAGCGCAACCGAGGTCTCTACGATAAGTCTGCTTTGCTGTTCTGAAATCGTTTTCCAATTTTGCATCTGCTGTGCACGTGCCTGTCTCTTCATAATGTCTTCCAAACGCAAAGATCTTACTTAGAAAGAAAAGTGAATTTTATTGAATATTCAAATGCTAATAAATGTATGCGCTTACAACTTGCAAAAAGCTCAAGATATCGCAATCTCAAGTTTCGAAATTGTTGAAAAATAAAGAAAAACTTCTAAATGACTGGAAATTAAACAAAAACCTTAATCAAAAGAGAAAACGGACAGGGGAGGAATCAGAAGATGAAGATGCTCTCTTTCGCTGGTTTGCGGAGAAACGAGTTCGTTCCTGGTAGTGGAGTTTTATTAAATCAAAAAGCTGAAGATTTAGCAAAACAGATGAATATAACTGATTTCAAAGCAACAAATGGTTAGATGTGCAGATGGAAAGAAAGGAACCAAATTTACTTCAAAAAAATTCACGGTGAAGCTAGTGATGCTGATGAAGCTGATGCGAATTCTTGGACAAGTAATGTTTTGCTTTCATTATTACAAGACGAGTCCTTCGTGTATATATAATTGTAATGAAACAGCGCTATACTAACGAGCAATGATTGATGGAACTTGGTAATAAAATAAGGTCATTTTTAATTCAATTTCTAAATTTTAATATGTTTAAAGTGTCATTAATTAATACGTTTAAAAATTAATCATTAGATATTTGTTGATGAATATACTTGGGGTTAAGGCAATCTTTAATGCTTTCTTGGTTTAAATCCTATTTGAAACGTCGTGTGGATGGAATCCCGGATAATGGAATATCCCGCTTATTAGAATAATTTTTCGTGACAAATTGGCTATTCCATTAAGCGGGATCGACTGTATTTAGAAAATATTTAATTTTTCTTACTGAGGTCAAGGGCCCACCTGTGATGACGTCATCAAAATGGCCGCTTTTACAGGTAAATACGTTTATTTAACTCCCCCTAAAACTCCATCATAGATTTAAATATTTCAAAACTCAACTATATCACCTGAAAGCTCTTTAAAAGAGCTATTTAGAAAGATTTAATTTTTCTTTCTAATGTCAATGGCGCACCTGTGATGAGGTCATCAAAATGGCCGCTTTTACAGGTAAATTACGTTTGTTATAAATTTTCATTTTAAAATTATATTAACTTTTCAACTATTTGTCTTAGAAAATAAAACCAATCACTATAAAATAGCTCTTTTAAAGCGCTTTCAGATGATATATTTCAGTTTTGCAATATTTAAATCTATGATGGAGTTTTAAACAGTTACATGAGCGCATTTACCTGTAAAAGCGGCCATTTTGATAACGTCATCACAGGTGGTCCCTTGACCTCAAAAAGAAAAATTAAATCTTTCTAAATAGATATTTTAAAGCGCTTTCAGATGATATAGTTGAGTTTTGAAATATTTAAATCTATGATGGAGTTTTAGGGGAGTTAAACAAACGTATTTACCTGTAAAAGCGGCCATTTTGATGACGTCATCATAGGTGGGCCCTTGACCTTAGAAAGAAAAATTACATCTTTCTAAATAGCTCTTTCAAAGAGCTTTCAGATGATAAATTTGAGTTTTGAAATATTTCAATCTATGATGGAGTTTTAAGCAATTAAACGAACGTATTTACCTGTAAAAGCGGCCATCTTGATGACGTCATCGCGGGAGTTCAGTACCCCTGATCAAGTGTCTCCCGGCGGTTTTTTGTTCTTACATACGTACATAAGCTCTGTACCAAATTTCACACTGGTATCCGGAAGTGAAATATTTCGGCTGTTTTTGTCGCTAACTCCAGACTATAATGGAAATTCGAAACAAAGGAATATTCAAGTTATACAGCTTCTATTTAATACGAGTCGGCAATGTATATCTTATTAAAGACCATGCAAACACGGAACTGAAAATAATAAATTGAGTTTAGTTGCGTAAAAACTATTCAACGGCCTATTTCAGTTAACCAGTATGAGATGAAATTTTTTTTAAACTGATGACGTGAGAAAAAAATGAAATAAATTAAGAGATTACTTCATGAAACAAAGATACGATAAATCATATCCTTTCTTCATACAAACTTTTATTAGAAACTTATTATTGGTATCAATTATTTCATTTTTTAACTAAATTAGAGCAAAATCGAATGAACATAGAAGCAATTCTTTTTTATTTCAATATAATAACAACTTTTCACATAGAGACATATGTGTCGCTCATTGTAATGTGGTGGCTCTCCTGGTAGATGATTTTTCTATGCCTTATTGTACAAAGGTCAATTTTTCTAGGAGAAAAATAAAAGTATTCAGCTATTACTAGCCATTAAATATTTATTTTTCGGAAAGTGCTTTGGCTCGCTTTTATACCGTTGTTGTTGTTTTATGCCTGCTAGGCTGGCAATTTGGGGTGCACTGCTTCAGTTTTCCAACTGTGCCGTAATTGGGTGTGAAATCCGACTTCCACAGTACACGCATGCCATAGTTACCCGTTTATAGGCTAGGCAACCGTTCACAGCACAACCACGCATTCACACAAAGAAAGGGCAGGAAAGCGAAAGTACATTCATGCCCGAGCCGGAATTCAAACCCGGTACCTCGCCATCCAGGTTAAGACTTCTCTAACCGTTCGACCAGGCAGCTTGCTCACTTTTATACTGAAAAATTTTCTTAAATGTGATATCATTCAGCAGACAAGCTAGAACTTTAAGGGGTCTGACTGCTTTAAAATGGCCATTTTCGCCAAAAAAAAAAAAAAAAAAAACCTTTTTATTTTATTATACCTTTTTATGTAATAGATTTTTAGGACTCCAAAAAGGCTTCAATTTTGTTTCTACGATAAGTAGCAGTGAAGTTATAGCTAATTAGGTACACCGGAAGTGATATCCTATAAGAACCGGAACTTCAACTAAAGACCCCAAAAATTCTAAGGGCCGGGAAAAAAGAAAAGCTGTAAAAAAGGAAACATATTAACAAGTATAATCAAAGAAAGTGTAAGAAAATACCATACAAAATGTTTACCAATATACGAGAAATATTCAAATGCGTTTTCTGAGAAACTACTTTTTTCGAGATTTTCATTCACGTCAAATCTCATAACTTGAGAAGTTTTGTACCTAGAGACCTGATTTTTTCAGACAATGTTTATCACACTTGTGGCTATGTTTTGAACTATAATCTAAGCTCTATGTCAGTATTTAAAAAAATTACAGACCTTTATCCGGGAAATATTGAGAGTTTTACGTGGAAAATCGGCGAACTTCAATAAAGTTGGCATATTTCTTTTAATTTTTGGACTGTTGTATAACTTTTAGTTCACAACACAGATAAGTAACGTAGTAACTTACACTAGAAAGGATTTTTCGATATATTGAGTTTAAATGAGTATAGAAAGTTTGGCGTAAACAGTAAAATTAGCTTATTTTTTGCTCAAATTCCCCAATTTCTAAAAATTTTATCAGAAAACAATTATTTTTTCGTTCAGTTTCCTACTTTTAATCACTCTTTAGTTGAAAAAAATATGCAGTGAGCCAATATTTGAGTTATTTAAAAAAAAGTACTCCGAACGTAGGCAGACCCCTTAAAGCATATGAAGATACATCACTTTTGCAATGAACGAGTATCAAAATAGCTACTTTTGGGGTAATCTACACAGTTTGCAAATTTGAAATCCCTCCTGGGTCTTAAAATTATTAAAATTAGGGATTTTTTTTTTTTGCTTTTGTTAAAAAGCCCGACCAATTTTAAGCACACTTGCATGGAACAATTTTTGAGATGTGTGCCCCCTTAATTTCATCTGTGCGATTTATTTCGAAGGGAGCCTCTAAAATCAGTGATGTTTGCGAAGTTTTTAAAAAGTATCAAAAGTCCATTGTTCAGAATTTATGCTTGTTATATTAAGCATTAAAATTAACTAGTTTACTATATAAACAATCACTTTTATAATTACTGCTCTTAAGTTTTATTTTTGGCAACGATTAAAATTTTCCACGAACCGATCAGCGATAAAATATAATAAAAGCTGATAAAAAGAGTGCAGAACTTTAATTAAAAGGCTTGATATTTTTGTACTAAAAATGTTCTTGAAAATTAATTTAGTAAAAACTAAGCTCTGTTTTTTTTTCGAACTTTGTTAAAGAACGAATTTTGTTTACATGAAAAAACAACAATGGCATTTTAATTGAAAACTGTTATAGCTTCCAATAAAATGTCTTAGAATGCATTTTTCCTAAATATTAATTGCTTTCTGGTAGCAATGATAAAAATATTCATCCTCACCCCTAAATCTACGGGTAGATGTGGTATAAAACTCAATCTAGTTAAATTATATTGTACTAGCAGTACCCGCACGGCGATGCCCGTGCATTTAAATGGGAAGGAAGTCTGCTACTGAATAAATTTAAATTCACTCCAACCCTCTGAAGTAAAATTTTTAAAGTTGAAGCGGTATAGCAATTGGTCACTTTAGCGACAACGTATTTGTATGCTTGAATAAAAAATAAATGAAATATTTCTGCATTAATAAGAAATACTTCATATGATACTATATTAATGCATTTTACTACTCATACTGTCTGAAAACACTTTTTCAGATATATTATTAGAAAAAAGTCAACGCAAAAACAAAAATGTCAAATTGATGGTAATTGGCCATTTTATCAAAGTTATTGGCTATGAAACCATACAGTTATTGGCCATGTAAACATTCAATGTTATACTGGATTATTCATATACATATGAAAATCTTATTCCTTTACATGAATGTAGTAAGGTATTATATAGTTAATAGAATCTATTTTCCATTCATTAAATATATTATAACATTATAGTATTCAATATCTTTTTCCATCTTTCCCTTTTCTATTTTTTTGACTTCTCTTTATTTGTTTTAGTCTTCTTTAAAGCATTTTCTTTCTGTACAGCTGCTTGTCCATTCCGTTTTCTTTTCTTTTCTTTTCTTTATTTTTCACTTTTTTGCTGCTTTTTTTGTTCATTGTTTTCAATAACTGCTCTGTAACTCTCAGAAATTATAAAGAATGGTTCAATTGTCTATCCTATTAAATTTTCTCCTACTTTTTGGCGCATTTTGTTGGTAATCATCGATAAATTTGCTACAATGAGTTGTTTTGTTTGAAGTAGAGGTGAAAATGCGCTTTGGGTCCCTGCTTGGCGTATTTTCAAAAAATCGCCAACTGGCGCGTTTTTCCTTGTTGTCTCGCGTAGTTGAAAGCTCCGAGAGACATTACGCAGAAATGGCGTTTCTATGGCGACAAAACAGAAATCCGTGTTTGGCGAGAAAAGGGACCCAAAGCACAGATTAACCGAAGTAGATGGCGTATACAAATTTATAGGAGTTTTCAGAGGAGTTATCACAACTGTTGCTGCTGTCACATTATCTTCATTAGTCAGATTTGCATTTGTTGTTATAATTGCAGTCAGTATTGGTAAGAGTAGTTTTTAGAAAAATTATTCTGGAAATAAAAGCGCCAAACTTTGTATAACAGTCATGTGTTATTTGAAACTTCCTCCTGATATTTCGGTGCTTTTATCGGATGAATCCTAGTTTAAGGTCCGGCGATAAATTCTTGTCCACTTCGCCTCCAAAAATATTTAGGAAGTCTTTTAGAGACATGAGCTTATTTAATACATTAAATTCTTCATCTGATTTTTTGTTGCTAAACATTTAGAGGGATGAATCCTAGTTTAAGGTCCGGCGATAAATTATTCAATCTGGCAACCTCAGAATTATCATTGGATGATTGGATTATTTGGCGATTTTAAGCTAAATGATTGCAACCTTAAGCTACAGTCTGAAAAAAATCGCCAAACCCGAACCCTAAAGTAGGATTTTACCCATTTAGAGTTATCAATAACGTTCTCATCATAGGGGGCCAATTACTATAATTTTCTGAAAATGTTGAGAGAGTTATTGGCCACAGCAAAACTTTAATTTTTAAGAACATATCCTTATATTTCACCTCAAATTCACTAATTAGGCATCGCAGCTACAAATCTCATAGTATTTTAAAAGCTGTAAATGCATTGAGTTTTTTAAAATATCGCATAGAAAATTCTAGTCTTACCGTTTTATCCACAACCTTTTAAACTGCACTAAAAGTCCTTTTAAAGTTTAAAACAATTCGCCAAATAAATCAAAAAGACAGGAGATATACTCAAATTCAGTAAATTTTCAAGGCTTAACTCTATACGTAAATTTAAACCACGGAAGAAAGAGCAGCTTGTACGGAAAATGGATCTAGTATTTCCTTTTTGTGTAGAGTTATGCATTGAAAATTGACTAAATTTGATTAATTAATATCTCCTGCCTTAATTAACGGACAGAAACGTGCTAAAACTTTTCTTTTTCAGGAAAAAAAACCCTTTCCAGCGATATATAATGTTATGGGGTGGAGGAAGGTTTTCCTCCCTCAATTATGGCGGATACACCAAAAATGATACTAATTAATTAATTTAAAAATAACTAATTCGAAATTAAAAATTTGGCTTTCGAGGTGCATTACACGGGGATACGTTCGAATTTTTGGGCCAAGTTTCAGGTCTGTGGGTGCTGCGGGGGCTTCTGGCCAGCGGTTACAAACGTACAAACAGACAAACGAACACCGTCATCTTTATATATATATAGATACGAAGAGTATACCAGACGCAGAAAGGCGTCGAACTCATAACCGGAGGGTTTCGGGTTCGATCATGGCCGATCAAAGATCCTAAACCTTCATCAAGAGTGGTTGGGGGACGTTAAAAATACGCCCGGTGAAAGTAATTCAAGTGAATCAATACGTCTTTGGGTACTGGACCAGGTGTTTGCTGGGCTTCTGGTCTAGTTTAGATGAAAAAAAAGTGAAACGTTTTGCGGCCTTTACAAGAACGCTAGTTTTTGTATGCATCTTGTATGAGTCTAAGAGAGCATGTACGCTGTTTTTCATTATTTGGAAGCATTTACTGTTGCGAGTCAACATTCTGTTTCATGAAAAAAAAAAAAAACTATTAATGGTTTAAAACTGCAAATTATAGATGCTCATTTGGAAGATACATTATAAGGCTTTGATTCAAACACTCAACTACTTTAGAGCAAGAACCTAAAGCAAATTTCCAATCGAAATATTTCAACGTATTTTAAAATTGTTTTAAGTATTGCTGGTAAATGTTAATTTGTATAACATACTATTTAATTTTTTTTTCATGAATTTCTTATGATGTAATTTTGGTGAGTGAAATGAAATTTGTACAACTATTTTTAACATTTTCGTTCGAATTGGTATTTAAATACGCTGATGTTTATTACAATTATCAGTCAAAAGTAATGTCATGACAAGTTGTCAATATTTATTTGTCTATTTACTTTTATTTATTCATTTTTTAACTCTTTTTTATAAGTAAAGTAAACAAGAATTAATTTTTATAAAATCAAATAGACTGATAAAGACAAACACAAACATTACAATTTTATACATAAAAGCAGAATTTAAAGGGTTTTAAAACTTAATGTGGCTTCTGTTATTACTGTTCAATATTAATGCGGCCTCTAGTGGTAAGAAAGTTCCTATCTCTGGTCTACGATTAACTATAGAATAGTTCTTTAACCGGAAATGGCAAAATAACACGAACCAAAACAAATATTAAACTACCTAAACGTGAGGATAAATTTCGAACAGTAATCGAATCAGAAGCTGACAGCTGGCTAATAACGTGTTGATTTGGTAGATAGTTGGCTCTTTAAACTTTCCCAGAGAGAACTTTAAAATGTGACAGGTCTCCAAAGCTATTAAAACCTTGGCGAAGTTCATTAAACTCGGTGGAACAATATGGTTTTGTGCAGACATTTGAAAACAAATCGCCATAGTGTGGGGGTGATGTGCAAAGTGCCATACTTTTAAACTTCGATATAATTTAAACAATACCGATTGAAAAATTTAAAACATTATACAAAAACAACTTTATTTTCTAATATTGCGAACAAAGCAAATGCGACAAAAGAAAAAAAAAAAAGCTTTAAAATTTCAGATTATGATGCTTTGCTATGTATTATATATGGAATGTCTTGGGAATGAAATGAAACTTGGATGAAATTTCAAAGAATTTTATTCGTTTACATTCTCTGTATTTTCGATTTATTTTCTTCTTTGTCTTTAAAGCCAATGTAATAAGTAAATATTTTTTTTCTAAAAATAGAAACAAGAATGAAACTCATTTAATGGTCTACTAAAAAGTTGAAAGAGCACTTAGTAGAATTTTGAAAATAATTGCTATATACAGCACTGGCGGAAAATACTACTACACTGGCGGAAAAAAAATTCCAACACCAAGAAAGACTTGTGCTAGATAAACGAAATTTGGTAGGCTTGTTTATACAACTGAAAGATGACATTGATTGAAATTCCGCGCTCCGCGCATAAGTGTGGCGCAGCTGGCGTCACTCAGAACATGCAAATAAGGTTTGTTTTAAATGCGTGTTGTGCAGCTCGTGAGTATTATTATTCCGTGAAATTTGACGAATTGCGTTCATGTCAGACAGGAATGCCTTTAAGAAGACTAAGAAGCCATTATCAACAGCTCACCGAGTTTAAACGAGGTTGTACAATTTGGCTGCGAGAAGGTGGATTTTCATTTTGCGATATTGCAGAAAGGCTTGGGGGAGAATGTTTCCACTATGCATGAATATTGGAAGCTATGGTCAAGGGATGGTACTACCTCAAAAAGATCGAATTCCGAGCTGCCACGTGGCACGACTGAGAAGGAAGATCGCCGAAGCTTGCGTACGGCTGTGGCGCGTCGTACTGCATCTGCGGCTGACATTCGAGCTGCAGTTGGTACCGTCGTGACCCAAGGAACGGTACAAAAATGTTTACTTTAAGGACAGCTCCGAACCAGGCAGCCTGTAGCCGGTATTCCATTGACTGCAAACCATTGCCGTTTTCGACGGCAGTGGTGCCAAGACAGAGCGCACTGGAGGTCGGAGTGGAGATCTGTTGTAATTTTTGATAAAAACAGAATCTGCCTTAGTGCCAGTGGTGGCTGTATATTGGTCAGAAGGAGGCCAGGGGACCACCTGCATCCAAGCGGTCTACGGCCTAGACACACGGGACCAACACCTGGAGTCATGGTCTCTGGAGCAATTTCCTACGATTGCAGGGGCACTCTTGTGGTTATCCCAAACTCACTGACTGAAAATTTCTCGTCAGTCTGGTAATTTAACCATTAGTATAGCTCTTTATGAGTAGCATTTAAGGGGGAGTTTTCCAACAGGATAACGCTCGCCCTCACATCGCTGCTATAACGCAATGTGCTCTACAGAGTGCTGACATGTTACCATGACCTGCAAAATCACCAGGTCCTTCTCCAATTGATAAGGTATGGGATATCATTGGACGGCACCTCAAGCATCATCCACAGTCAGCAATGACGGTCCTAGTATTGACACAACAAGTGCAACAAGCATGGCACTCCATACCACAAAGTGACATTCGGCACCTGTATAACATAATGCATGCACGCTGGCAGGCTTGCCTTCAAAATTCTGGTGGTTACACCCTCTATTAAATTAACATAATTTCACATTTGCACAGCATTTTCTTGAGCTTAAATTAGCCAGTGATCTTGTACATTTAATCAATTAAACATGTTAACCAGACAATTGCATTACCCAAATTTCATTACTCTACATTAGTTTTTTCTTGGTGTTGGGATTTTTTTCCCGCCAGTGTATAATCAAATTAAAAAAAAGAAAGAAATATAATTGCAAGGGGAGCTAATCTCCCTTTCTTCTAGTGTCATTAACAGAAGCAGAATTATTTCTGCTGACAGAGCAAATTGAGCTCTCGGTTGAATGTACCCTCTTCAATGGCAAAATGACTCCAGAAAAATAAATAAATGGAAAAGGATAACAAATACAATAAAAATTGCCTCATTTTTACCCTCACCTTTAACATTCTTGGAATACGTTGCCAGATGCTGCTATCCAACATGTTTTACAAAGCCCAGCAAAGTAAGCCAAACTTCTAGGGTACTCATTAAAAAATAATCCTCTCTCAATTTTAATCTCATTATTTTGTCAAATTCTCCAGGTATTTTTACGGCAGGAATTTGCTTACACGAAGTCTCCCTTGTTTGATGTAAAATTTACATATAATCTGTAAGGCGTATAATTAAAATGAGGAGCTTCATGCGGGAACAAGGTCATCTGATGCACGGCATGCGCAGTTTTAGTCTGCAGACTTCAAAAATCTATAAAAATAGTTTTTTCAATTATACAGTGAAACTTTGCTTAGTCGACACGCGGATAACTTAACTATCTCGGTAAGTCAATTCATTTTTACAATGTTTGGTCCAATGCTAATTTCAATGGGC